>APFE031673656.1:2323-66775 GCA_000404065.3 Pinus taeda | reverse complement strand
GGGCTCCGCCCCCCCCTAACCCCCCGGTTCACTACGTAGGTTAGTCATGGAAAGAATATAACACAACCCAACATATATCTCCTGAAAGCACATGTGAAGCCTTTTAACCATCATTTCAAGGATTCAAACCCTATTCAATTGATCATCATGTGAAGTCCTTCAAACTTATTGACATAATGACAATACAATCAACTCTTGGCTTGACCCCTCAAGTGGAAACCTAGGACACCTATAAATTGACTCCATAGTTACGTCTGTAGCCAAACATATCTATGAAAAATCATAATCATGAGGGGCACCACATCAATTCCATCGCCATGAGACTATGTCAACAAATAATATGCTGATGACTACCACAGCTAGGTTGACATCATGAGGACCACTAGGTTGACTTCAATTCCAATGCAATGAAACAACATGTTCAACAACTTTTAGAGGTTCTTGAATATCATATTATATTTAGTTGGGGTTTATGCTCCCACATTAAAATAAGATACCACTATTAGGGAAACTCAAAATTCACATAGTTAGACAAATATCTATAAATACTACTTACACAATTAGAAAGCTAATCCATTTCCCTACATTTCATTTTTTTACATGATCTTCAAATTAAGTACATATAATAGTCACTCCAAGTAAATAATTTTTTTTTATGTTTTAATTTTGATTAACGTGCCATGAGAGACAAACATTAATTTGCAACGACCCTTAATTCCTCTAATACATGATCTAAAATGATACCATACTTGATGGAATATAACTTTGATATAAGAGACACACTATAAAAGGGATTAAAACATGTTCATTGTTGACAAAGGAAAATTAAAACTAAAATTTGATGACTAGTTTTGGGAAAGGTCCATTAGTGTTATGGAGATTAACCTAGACCTAAAATGTTGATACCATTAATTATGGTTCTCCATGTTGTGATAAAAAGACATTGTTAAGAGTGGCATAAATCATCTGGTCAGTAAGTAATAATGGGGATCATAGTAGAATGAAAGGTACCCCACAAATGAGGAAGATGTGTATGAAGGAACAAGTATGAAATAAAATGGTGTGAGTGGATATTTTAAGGTCAAACACTAGAGGAAGCCATGAAATCAAGGAAACAATATATAAATTGTAACAACCCTGGTGAAAATTCCATGTAAACAAAGTTAACAAAGGTTAAATAATAACCATGGTCATGGGATACTTATTCTAAGATGAATGTTAGGCAAGACATCCTAGTGTGGGTCCTCATTTGGTTATTATGGCTATGGAAATGTGAAAAGGAAATGACAAAGGCTTTAGAAAGGAAAAATGGTAATTTTGGAAATTTATTTATGAAAATAAAGGATATTAGGAGAAAAGGAAGGTGAAAGGTGACAAGTTGCATGTGAGGAGGAAAATGAAGGGAAAATAATGGAAACTTGAAAAAAATAGAGGCTTCATTAATAAAAAGGATTCTGAGGATCAGTTGATATCTTTTGTCAATTTAGTTTTGGAGCTCTCTCTATTCATTCTCTCTCTCACACTCTTAGACACTTAGAGTTTTGTATGAGCACTTCAACATTGGATCAAGAGATGGAAAGACGGAAAAGGCAAGCAAGGATCAAGCAAGGAAGAGAAGGATCAAGTGACTACAATGGGATTATTGTAGGTATTGAGTTGTATGTATGATTTTCTTGCTATTTTGGGCATGCATGGTTATGCATGTGTGTTATTAGTTCTCTTACTATCAGGGGCATGGGTTTTTCCAAGTGTGGGAGCGTTCTTTAGCCTTGTCTTACCATTTTCAAATAGCCATGGTGTGGCAGGATCTCTTGTATTTGATTGCATTGGGTTTATGAATAGAAGTGAAGCTGAGTTGTGTGGTCTATGAAATAAAGAACATAAGGCCTAGGAATCATAGGAATAACGTAGGTAGGATTGTGGTAAATACTAATTTTTTGTGCCTAAGTTGGCTTAGGAATCCTCGACTAGTGAATGGTTGGATATACCATAAATCCTAGAGGTGTCTGCGCTTGATCACACCTAGGAATCCTCGACTAGTAAATGGAAGGATATGCAGTAAATCCTGGAGGGTTGGGTCTTTATTAGGCTTAGGAATCCTTAATCATTGTATGACAACATATATGGTAAAGCCTAAGGACTAGGAGGCAAGACAATTCCTCACTGTTTAGGTGGAGGGATCCAAAGGCATCCATGTCTACTTAGGGTCTAGTGGTCTAGTAGGGATTGTCGTAAAGCCTAGTTCTATTGATGAGGGTTAGGTGGTTTAGCCTCAAGTATTCCTAGTTGATTTTCGTTATTAGTCTCAAATTTGTGATTGGAATATGGAACGGGAGTGATTGGCTAAAACAAATATTTGGTTCAGCCAATATATGGTTGGGTAGTTCATGGAAGTCCCAAAACTAGTTGGCTTATGCATTCGTTAATAAGAGTTTCTTCTCTTTTGTATTTCATGTGTAAATGTATTGCCTCATATGTGGTATTTATGGTTTTTGTATCGTTGTTATTCATGTTTGTTATATGTTGGTTATGAATATGTTTTGTGACAATTATGATGTATGGCTCTAATCATGTGTTGACTAGTAAATTAATGAACAAACAATGTATGATCCAATAGATGATAATGTAGGTATTGTGATGAGACATCAATGATTTTTTATGAATTTATAACAAGTGTGAGACCCCTATGCTTAAATATGTTGTCATGACCTATAGAATTCATATTTGTGACATGTTTGACAAAATGATATCATTGATAGTAGGAGTCTAGTCAAGTCATTGATAATATTTTTGCATTAGTAACCTTTTCTCAGTGTTATTTATCATTCTTGAAGGTTTCATGGACTTATGGGAAGTGGCCTGAGACCTAGTCCTGGAAAAGTGGCTCAGAATCTGGGCTCATTGGCTCATAACTAGCTAAAATATTCCATAGTCATTGACTTTCCTTGTTGTGGGAGCGACTAGACGGCCTTAGTCAGATGCATGGCTTGTCAAGTGAGTAGATGAGGGTCCATATTAGTAAAATATTAATATTTCTGAGGTCTTGGTTACATGGAAGGGTTGGTTGGCTCCTGAAGGTTTTGTAGCATGTACGGAAGGTAAATTTGGTTATTTTTTGTCAGTTCCACTCATTTAACTGTACATGGGGATTTGAATCACATCATAGTGGCCTCTCGTAACATGTTTACTGAAGTGGAATAGGTAGCTTCAGTAAATGTGGGAGGAGGTTGTTACAGAGTGGTATCAGAGCATGGTTCACCCCTTGGATTGGACGAGCAATGTATGTCGGTGATGCATTCATGTCGGTTGCATATGTGTTCTTTATGCTTGTTGTCTATGTACTTGTTGTGTATGCATGGTTGTGGTCATGGTGGCAGCGCTGTTGCCATGTGAAATTTGATGGTGTGTTGTTGGATGTTATCATCATGAGTGTATGTGAGTTATGCACTAGTCATGCATGTCAATGTTTATATGTTGTTATGCATATATTGATAAGGTTGTAGTTTTCATGCATGAGGTCATGATATGTGGTTGGTATGGTCATGCATCGATAACTATATAATGGTTAAAATGGCATTTATATGATGACATGATTATGTTTATACATATATTGTGCTAATCTGGTTGATCTAGTAGATAAGATATCATCCCCGAACTATACTAAGGTATGTTCAGTAAGTTTATATTTTGGTTTAGGTGACATGGTGTACTTGTAGGAAGAATATCAAATATGACTAGAAGGATGGTAGACTACAATTCACGATTCACGAGACTCTCCCTATGGATCATATGAGTAGCGTGGTGGTGGGTACTCTTGTAATGAAAAAAGTTTGCTCTTTACGTTAAATAATCTAGAAGACTTGGAATATAAAGATCTCCATTGAGATACAATAATATATTAAAATGTATGAGTATGAATGATGTTACAAATGAGAGAGAGAGGTCTACTTATATACTAGGAAGGTGCATCTTCATGGAGAGTCATGTCTCATTCAGACATGCCTCTTCAACCTATTCACTAATTAACTAATAATTACTTATAATTATTATCATTTACATTATTTCCTATATATTTTATTCATAACATTGCTTTCCTCCTAAAAATGCTTTGTCCTCAAAGCTTGCTAAAAAATGCTTGATCTCTTTTTTCGGGTTCGAACGTCTTCTCTTCTTGAGACAATCATCTTCATCGATACAAGTTGATATGATCCTTGGAGTGATATATAAAATTGTTGCACTAAGAAGGGATCACACCATCCTAGATTAATCTTTTGTGGAAAATTCTGATCACTGGAATTTGTAATGAATTTTCATCATAGGACTGGATTGGGGTTACACCAATATTCTTTGGAACATCATTTTTTTGTTTTTGTTCTGAATGGGCCTGATAGGTAGCTTGGTTGAGTTGTCTACTGTCATGATTTAGATGTTGATAGGGAACCTTTTTGGTTTGACTTTCCATTATTAGGTGTGTGGATTTTTTTTTTATTTCCTTCTTCTACTATGCTTGTTGAGTTATGTACACAATATTCACTTGCAATTTTCATCATCTAGATTGCAACATGTGAGTGTGTTTTTCCTTCAACTGATTGACCCTCTTCTTGAGTTCTACTATTAACTGGTTGAGCATTTGTTTCTTTATCTTCAACTTGGGATGTTATGACTAGCGACTCTGATACCTACTCTTCAATACAATGTTCTAACTTGACTTTTAATGACTTCCTGTCTTTCTTAAGCTTTTTAATTTCTGTTAGTAATTTTTCGCTATGATCCTTAAGTCAGAAAACTTATTCATATCTATTAGCAGTGATTTTGTGAATTTTATTTCACATATTTTTAGTATTTTTTTACCTTCTTGAAAAATACATTTGAAAATTTTTCTATGTCTTCTGGTATTACTGAATTCAGCTTCACTGTAAGATCTTGTAGAGTTATTTTTTTCTTTTTGTAAAAAATGTTAAAAACTTATTTTTTGTATACAGGTTGAAGGAACCAAGGGTTTCCATCGAGGGTGAAAACAAAATAACGTCACCTTGATCACTCCATAGGTTTTGAACTGAGAAGTTAGTATAAATGTATTATGCTCAATGTTTAACTCTAAATTGGTTAGGTCATATTTTTTATTGCAAAAACAATCTATTTTTTGATTATATTTAACTCTAGGATAACTAGTTGGTTTGTGATTTTAGGCATTATATAATTTTTAACTTCTGTAGGTGAGATAGAAATAGTGACATCTTTTCCCACAATGGACCCTTTAATTCTAAATATCACTAAAGCATAATTACGTGAAGTTTTTGGAAATCTTAATTCCTTCAATTCCAAATTGGACTCCATTTGCATTTATCAAACACACAATTTTTAATTTTTTTTAATATAATTTTTTTGAAGTCCTTTTAATTTTTTTATTTAAATTTTGTTTTTTATATGAATTTTTTTTGATATCTCTCTCTCTCTCTCCTCTCTCTATATATATATATATATATATATATATTAATATACTTCTTAAAATAAAAATGCTTCTCTTTTGTAACTTGTGCTTGGGTAACCTACGCAACTAAACTTTTTTTTTTTAATCTTTTTAATATAATATGAAACCTTAATACTTTATTACTTTTCTCTTTTTTTTTAATAATCAAAACCTATATGTGTGTGTGTGTATTTTGAACCATGCACTCGCCTTCAAAATGGTTCAAGCAGGGTCATGACTCACAATCCTATGAAATGGCCACTATCCTCTTCCAAGACGGTTGATAAAATGCACGAACATTGGATAGGCCATATGGATGGCGACGGAATTATACGACTTAAAAAATATGTACAGACATATCTATTAAACAACATGTCTTTATTTTATAACATAGATACTGATTAGATCTTGGTCAACTCAGTTGTTGATTATGGCTCTACAATAGTTTATCATTGAGAAATTACAGCTATGCAATGGTATTGTAGCGAGGATTGATGGAATTGAATGATGGCTATTGTTGGTGACACAAAACAAAATAAATGGCAGTGGAAGAAGCAGTGTAGGTTTTGTTGGCTGATGATTTTTAGTTGTATTTAGAAACAGAATGTTAGTAGCGACAAACCTTGCAGAGAAAAACTACAGTGGTTGTTGTGGCATTGAACTGTGGTTGAATGGGATTGAGATCGATTCAATGAGGGATTGTTGAAGCTGACAGGAATCAACAGTGTTTCAAATGCCAAATCCACAAATTGGACTGCGCAGTTTGAATGTCAATGGTTGCGGCTGTCAAGCCTAGTCGATATGTCATGGTGCTTCGTGTGCCTACCCGAAAACATGTTGTTCGTTAGCGTGGGTGGCCGTAGGTTTTGTTTACATATATTTAATATTTTTTGTTTTATGTAAAAAAAAATTTGTTCTTATTTTTTAAATAATTTTTTTCTTTATATAATATATTTTTCAATTTTTAACTTCCTTTTTTTTTTTATTTATTATATATATATATAATATAATATAATATATATATATATATATAGTAATATATATATTCTTTCTAAATGGCCAAGGGCCCTCACAAATCAGTGACAGAGAAACTCCAAGCCTACTCTAGTGAATGCTTCAGACACGACGTCAACAAGGTTGATGATTTTTATGGCCAAGAACCTGGATCAGAGAATGAGGTGATGTGCAGTGGTGGAGTGGCCAATGGATCGAACTTCCCTGATACCAAATGGAACAAACAAATTTCGTTCTTCATGTTAAATAATCTAGAAGACTTGGAACATAAAGATCTCCATTGAGATAACAAGAATATATATTAAAATGTAAGAGTAAGAATGATGATACAAATGAGAGTGAGTGATCTTCTTATATACTAGGCGTGTTCCTCTTCATGGAGAGTCATGTCTCCTTCCAACATGTCTATTCAATATAATTACTAATTAACTAATCATTATTTATTATTATTATCATTTACATTATTTCCTATATATTTTATTCAAACACCTTGAGAAGTTTGAAGGCAGAAATAAGGAGTTGCAAAGAAGATAATGACACGATCATTTAGGCATAGAAGAAACAAGAAAAATTCAATGCAGTAATCCTTTAGATTTTATCAGAATTTTAGGGACATGGACCACTTCGGGTCAGCCATGGGAAGGAGGATAGGACTAATGAGGCATATGGTAGTAAGTCTCCTGGTGGGCATAGGTTAGATAGAGAGGACACGATGAGAGATGTCAAGTTCTTAGATACTATGAAAAGAAGAGGTGATGGAAACAGGTTCTATTCTAGTCCTTGTTCTGATAGGCACTATGATGGTCATCAATATCATCCTTACAGGAGGAGTGACAAGGGGATATTTATCAGATGAGTTAAAGAAAGAAAAACCACCTAATTTTAAGGGGGATTTGAATAAGTCTGAAGGTGCAGAAGAATGGTTACATGGGATGAAGATTTTTTTTGAGTTGCATGAGTAGAGAGAGAACATGAAGGAAAAAATAGTTATCTTCAACCTCGAAGGGAAATGAGAAATCTGATGGGAAGATGGGAGTTGGATCAGGGACATTAGGACATAGGAGTTGAGTTGCCATGAATTCAAGAAACTCTTTAACAAGAAGTACTTTTCATAGAGGTACTATGGTAACAAATCCAAGGAACTCTATGAGCTAAGTATGGGTCGAGGATAGGCACGTAGTATATGACCAAGTTCTTGGAGCTATTGAGCTATGTACCATATCTTATGGATGAAAAAGCTAAATTTCATAAATTTACTAGTGGGTTTCCATTAGCATTTAGGGGTTGGATTGAGTATGATGAGCCTTGGTCACTTGTGGAAGTTTTTGGGAAACTGTGGCACAGTTATCAGGATGAAAAGCATAAGACAGAATCATGATAAGGTTGGAAAGGGGATGATAAAGCTCAAGGTAAATGTAATTTTCAAAGAACAAGAGCTCGAGATGCAGGTAAGAAAGACTGTTGCACCTTTCAAGAAGTTCAACATAATTAGATAGGGACATGGGTCATAGCCTAGAGGGAAGCCGAACAGGGTTGACTGTATGAGACAGTTGCAGTGTTAGACATGTGGTGAGTAACATCTTAAGAGGGATTGTTGGTAGAATGTGGGTGGTAGGCCTGGAGTTTACAGTGCACATGAAGAACATAATGTTGGGGATGTTAGGAAAAACATTCCTTGTATCTATGCAACGTTGGATAAAAGGCAGGAAGATCACCAAGCATCAATTACCGATATGGACGATAAGATTTGTGATCAAGTTGTTTCTATTTGGATTGACCCTGGATTTAATTATAGTTATGCTCTTTTCGACATGGTGGATAAGTGTGGTTTTAATAAAGAAGTTCACTCTTAATCTTGGTTAGTGTAGTTGGCTATAGGTACAAATAAAAGAGTTCATCATTGGGTAAGAGCTTGTGCATTTGAGTTGAATGGTATGCCTACATCAGCACATTTGAATATGTTTTCATTGGGATCATATAGTATTCTATTTCATATTGATTGGTTGTATCTCCACAAGACTAAGGTGGATTTTTATGACAAATCCTTTAAGTTCTTGGATGATAATGAAGAATAAGGAAACTTGCAAGGTAAGAAGAAAGCTACACCAGTTAGAATGGTCACAACTATGGAGGTGAAGTGCAGTCAAAGAAAAGGGTGTGTGTTATTTGTGGTGAATATTTCTAGCGATAAAGGTAAGGAGGATGAGGATACAGACGTATTGAGCAGGTATTGGATCTTGCAGTAGTTTCAGTACGTGTTTCCAAAAGAGGTTTTAGAATTTTCACCTCACAGGGAAGTGAAATTTTCTATTAAGTTAGTAGGGTTGAAGTTGCAGTTGGAGGAAATACTTGACAAGAGATACATTAGGCCAAGTGTATCACCTTAGCGTTCACCAATATTGTTTGTGAAGAAGAAGGATGGTACTCTCAGGTTATTCATTGATTATAGCTAGTTGAATAAGGTGACTCTCAAGAACAGGTATTTGTTGTTGAAGATGTATGACTCATTCGATCATTTGAAGTGAGAAGCAATGTTCTTGAAGATTGATCTATGATCCAGATATCATCAGGTACAAATTAAAGAAGAGGACATGTACAAGAGAACTTTATGGATCTGGTACAGGAATTATGAGTTCGTTGTAGTTCCATTTGGTTTGGCTAATGCTGCAGCTACCTTTATGTGCTTGATGAATAGTGTGTTATGTCCATATCTAGACAAGTATGTTATTGTATTCTTTCATAACATATTGATATGTTCTAAGAATGAGGAAGAGCATTCTGAACATTTAGTAGGACTGTTCAAATTGCTAAGAGAGAATAAATGGTATACCAAGCTTAACGAATACTATTTTCTTCAGACAAAGGTACATTACTTGGGGCACATGGTCTCCAAGGAAGGTATATCAGTGTATCCAAAAAATATAAGAGCTATCATGGAGTGGGGAGCTTCTAGAAGTTTGGAAGAGGTAAGATCATTTATTAGGTTAGCAGTTTATTATAGGAGGTTCAACAAGAACTTTTCTCAGATTGCATATCATATTATGTCACTGGAGAGGCAAGGTAAGAAATTTTAATGTACAGAGGAATGTGCAACAAGTTTTTATCAGTTAAAGAAATTGTTGACAAATGTTGTAGTGTTAAAGATCGAAGATCTGAAAAAAGAGTTTGTGGTGTGGATAGATGCTTGCAAGATAGGACTTGGTGGAGTCCTTATGCAGGAAGGACAAGAAGTAACAATGTAAACTTTGAAATAGGAATTGATACGATTACCCATTTTTTTGAGGTAGCAAAAAAATCAAGCAATTTTGAAAAGTGTTGGTTTAGAGTACACCTTTTTTAAAGCATATTTTAGACACTTTAATTTTTCTTATGAACATTTTTTTTAAAAATGTTAATGATTTTCATGCTGATTTGGAAAAGTGTTGATGACTCATCAACCCCTTTTTAGAGCACTTATTTTTTACACATTAAATGTTCTAATGTATAAGGTGTGAATAATGTTTTTAAAATTTTGGTAATTTTCATGTGGATTTTGAAAAGCATCAACATTATTTTTAAGGCATATTTTTGACACTTTAAAATCAAGTTTCAAATTCACAAATAATGATATTGGTTTGAAAACAAAACAAAAACAAAAAATGAACACTACTTTAGAAAGTAATAATAAGTAAATAAAAAAAAGTATCTTAAAACATTAAGCAAGAAAAACATGACATTAAAAAAAAAGTAAAAAGGAAAATTAAAATATTTAGAAAACTAAAAACTAAAACAAACAAACAAAAAATAAAAAATAATAACAAAGAAAAATATATATTAAAATATAATCAAATAAAAACATGGCAAAATAAATAAAAAATATATAAAAAATGACAAATGGAAAAGAAAAAATAACATAAAGTGTAAAAAAAACAAAATTAACTAAAAATGATAATAAAATTTAAAATTATATAAAAAAATAACATAAAATAAAATTTAAAAAATACAAGAAATTATTTCTAAAATAAACAAAACAAAATGATACTAGATAATTGAAATAAATAAAAACAAAACAAAAATCATTAAAAAAATAAAAATCATAAAAAATTAGATATTGAAAACTATTTAAGCAAACATTAATAAAAAAATTAAATCGTAAAATTTTTATAAAACCCTAAATCTTAGAAAAAAATAAAAATAAAAATAAAACATTAAGAAAAGGGCACTCCAAGGCCCCACCCTAGTAGTTGAATGGGGCAGGGGGTGAAGGCTCGATTTTTGGAATTGAGCCTCCACTCCTTGGGGCTCCTTAGGCCGTGGGCGTCATGGCCCCAAGCCTACGATAGTCTTTCAACCGTGCCGGCGAGGTGCAACACCATCGAACACTTTCCTTTTACCAATACTCGTGCACATGGACTACACCTATCCACTTACTCCTACTTAGCTTGTGATTCTCAACCAAATATTATTATGTTATCCTTTATACAAATGAACACCCATACACATTCATTATCAACAACAATTATAAACGAGAACACAATTGCACAGTATAAAGGGAGGGGAACTCCCTGAACAATGAGTCTGCCCAACAATATATTATATATCAATTTACAATGTACAAGTATGTTTGGCAAGTCCAAGTCCCATACTTAGTCAATTTTACAATCAAGGTAAAACTCGGTTGCCTTCCTTCGTTTCACCTCCATGCACCCTTGCACGATGGGTGGGCGCTCACCCGAGCCACCAAGATACCCACGCCAAGAATTGGCACAAACGACACTCCAACCAATCACCGGGCACACCTTGCCGGACGCCTTCACCCAACTCCAAGTGCGAGCTACCTCCGTGTGGCTAACCCAAGATTTAGCGCATGTGCTATGCGCTGTTCCTCTTGTCCCTCCTGTGCACAAGAACTGCGCACTACCTTGTGCGAAGATGTTGTGTGAATGATCGTATGGATGATTCGAACCGTTCAACGCTCCACATATATATCCATCGCAATGTGTGGGTGGGGCTTGCCCAGCCGACCACCCAACCTCCGTTTACACACCCCTCTCCAATGCCAAATTCTCCATGGATATGTCGTTCCGCCCTCCATCACAAGTCAGCTTACAACCATATTGCTCCACGCTCAAATAGGGTATAAACTCCGTCGCATATCCATTTGTCACTTGTTTCGTTGCAAGTCTTTTGTCGCAAGTCTGTCGCACTTCTGTGTCGCGTCCGTCGCATAACTACCCATGTGCTCCAACTCATTGCTCGCCTGTGCATGCGCCTGGGTCGTCCTGTGCCCAACCGCATCACACATCAGGTAGGAACCTCAGGAAATTACATCCTCCTCCACCTAAAATCGTTGTCGTCCTCGACAACATACCGTCCTGGTATCCATTCACCAAGATCAAAATCTCCATATCCGAATAGTCTTATTGATGATATCAAATCCCTCCACATACTGCAAACATCCCTGCAACATACGTAGAATCACATATCCACCATGTGTCATCCTCATCCTATAGTCTTCCATCAGATGCCAACACACCTTTGTCATGTGCCAACATGTCGACTCAACAGCAACACCTCTGTGTCAACTGTCTCTTCAAATCAGCGTAATACGAACACACCTCTGCACATTGGTACCCCTCATGACTCGAACTAGTTGGGTAGCTAATCCAACCATACACCCAAACCACAAGAATGCACATCCTCATGTCCCCATCAATCTTTCCATGACTTCTGCTACATCTCAGACTCATCAAGAATCTGTCCAATTCCCATGCTCAGGTCCATGGAAACTCCATCCCATCTGCAACATAATCAAGCCATGTCCTTGTTGCACAAGAGTGTACAACCTCTCCACTAGCTCATACATCTCCATATCACAACAGCATCTGCACAACATCCTTTGCTTCCGCATCCCCCATAGAATATCCATGAATGACACATCTACACATGCTCCCACATAATGTCCCTGCATAACTATCATGCTCCATGTCTCCAACCTGATGTCCATGACTCTAGTTGTCCATGATGTCCAACTCAAGTAGACTCCATTCCAACATCTTGCCATCTGCATCCAATTCTGGAATATGTCATAAAGAAGCCTCCTTCTAAGGCCCCTTGCAAAGTTGATGTGGTTCCCCCCTATCAAGGCCTCCACACCAACCCATCTCCAAGGTTGTCTATAGAGAAAGGAGGGCCAGGAAGTTTCCTCCCTGACTCTCATCCACCCACGTATCGGATTGATGTTGTGTCCTCAAGTATCTGTGCACAGCCTCAATCTCCTCACATGTACATCCAAGCTCCTTGAGCTTATCCTTTGTTAACCGAAAGTCATATATGCCCATAGCATACCTGCAAAAGTCCACTATGCCAGCAGGATCTCTACCTTCATAACCCTCATCAACCACTGCCTCTGAAGTAGTACTCAGACTCCCTTCTTTCACAACTCCACTGTGAAGATCATCAGTAGAAGATGTCTCTGTCAAGTGCTTCAGGGTTCGTGAGACTGCCCTCTCACTTACTTCATTCTTCCTCACTCTTGCAATGAAGTCAATCAACTTCCCTTCCTTCATTGTTTGAGTCATACTCCCAAGTCCTCTTTGCTCCACATCCTCATGCTTCACATTCGGATCTTTGGGATACAAAGTCATAGAATTCATCCTTGGTCTATACCCCAAGCAACTCCTTCTATTCATCGGCACTATCATGGTTCTTCCTTCAGCTGTGATCAAGAGAATATCCCGGTCCACCATCGGTATGGCTTGTGCAAGCTTCATGAAATCTTGCCCCAGCACCATAGAGTGATCATCCATGTCCACGATCCTCAAGTCCAACTTCCCAAACCACGATCCCACTCTCACCTGAGTGTTCTCCATCACACCAACAACAACTTTCATGGTAGAGTTGACTGCTTTGAAAGCGCTCAATTCCCTCTCCATATTTGCTTTCTTCCCAAAAGACTTTGCTGCTTTCCTGCTTAAGAAGCTATGATTAGCTCCCATATCCACCAAAGCTACAAATCTCTTGCCCTTCATGGTCACCTGCACAAAACTCAGCTTCAAGGCATCACCTCCTTCTATCCGCTTTATCTTCTGTCTCGCATAAGCAACCTTCTTCAAGAATTCGGCTTCAGAAGTGTCAATTGGCTCATGCTCCAACTTGACATTCCTCTTAAGGTACTTCACTTCCATGCTTGGCTCCTCTAGGCAACTTCATCCTAGTCTAGCTTAATCTCCCTCAAGCTTGTCTTTCATCGACCCCTGCTTAAGTGCACCAACCAAGTGTCCATTGACTACTATCATAGAACTAAGCTTCCGGACATCCTCTGGTTTGTCTTGTTAGTTAGTTCCTAGCCTATCAATGTAGTCGAGCTCTTCCTACTCAATTAAAACGACCTTCTTACCAAGAAGCTTCTTCTTTATCTCCTCCTCAACTTGCTTGATTTCGGCTTCCACCATGGCACATTTCTTCCTTAAGCGGGCTCTTTCATCCAAGAGCTCTTGAAGACCAAGACCACTTCATTGGATCTCCTCATCAAGTTCCTTGAGTTCAACATCTGTCATACTTCCGCATTGGCTCTTGAGTTCTTCAAGTTCCTTCCTTAGTTCTGAACAACTTTCCCAAACCTTCATGTTCTCAACCTTAATCGAAACCCAGTTAGAACTCCATCGACCCATTTGTTCCAACACTTTGTACCGGAAGACTTCACCTGCATCATGGCTAGATTCGCCTGTAGTAGGTTCACCCACCATCTTTCCTTTCAGCCTTCTCTGCGGTCCCTGCATGACATGAACCATCCCTTGTTCCACTTGAGTGTGAAACCAACTTCCTTCACCTGCAAGTACCCATCATATTTTCGTCAAGTGTACCCACACCTCCACTTCACTACGAGAAACCCTACTCTAACACCAACTCCAATCGAGCTCTCATACCAACTTTCACAATAGTGCAGTGGGATCAGAATTCCACCGTCAACATGATTATCAGCCAGCCTTGATACCACCTGTCACGCCCCCAATCCTACGATAGTCTTTCAACCGTGCCGGCGAGGTGCGGCACCACTGAACACTTTCTTTTTACCAATACTCGTGCACATGGACTATGCCTATCCACTTACTCCTACTTAGCTTATGATTCTCAACCAAGTATTATTATGTTATCCTTTATACCAATGAACACCCATACACATTCATTATCAACAACAATTATAAACAAGAACACAATTTCACAGTATAAAGGGAGGGGCAACTCCCTGAACAATGAGTCTGCCCAACAATATATTATATATCAGTTTATAATGTACAAGTATGCTTGGCAAGTCCAAGTCCCATAGTTAGTCAATTTTACAATCAAGGCAAAACTCGGTTGCCTTCCTTCGTTTCATCTCCGTGCACCCTTGCACGATGGGCGGGTTCTCACCCGAGCCACCAAGACACCCACGCCAAGACTTGGCACAAATGACACTCCAACCAATCACCGGCACACCTTGCCCAATGCCTTCATCCAACTCCAAGTGCGAGCTACCTCCGTGTGGCTAACCCAAGACTTAGCACATGAGCTATGCACTCTTCCTCTTGTCCCTTCTGCATACAAGAACTACGCACTACCTTGTGCGAAGATGTTGTGTGAATAATAGAATGGATGTTTCCAAGTGTTCAACGCTCCACATATATATCCATCGCAATGTGTGGGTGGGGCTTGCCCAGCCGATCACCCAACCTTCGTTTACACACCCATCTCCAATGCCAAACGCTCCATGGATATGTCAACCCGTCCTCCATCGTAACTCGGCCTACAACCATATCGCTCCACGTTCAAGTGGGGTATAAACTCCATCGCATATCCATTTTTCACTTGTTTCGTCGCAAGTATTTTGTCGCATATCGTTGCAAGTCTGTCGTAATTCCGTGTCATGCCCGTCACACCACCGCCCGTGCGCTCCAACTCATCGCTTACCCGTGCACGCGCCTGGGTCGCCCAGTGCCCAACTGCATCGCACATCAGGTAGGAACCTCAGGACATTACAGTGGGGGTCGGGCGAGAGTGGCCATGCCAGGCCATTTTTTGAATTTTGAATTTTTATTCTTTTTTAAAGATTTATGTTTAATAAAAAAATTATGCCTCAAATATTTGTAATTATTTTTTTCAAAATATTTTTCAATATTTAAATTTTAATAGCTTTTTTATGTTTTAATGTTTATTTTTTTCATTTTTATTTTTTGTTTTAATGTTTTATTTTAAGTTTTTACAATTTTTATAACTTTTTAATGATGTTTTATTTCATTTTTTTATTTTGTAATTATCACGTATCATTTTTTTTCTTATGATTTCTTAGTTTATTTTAGAAATAACTTCTTGTATTTTTAATTTTTTTTAATTTGTTTGTCTTTTAATATAATTTTTAAAAAATGTATTAAATTTTTCTCTTTTACAATTCTATGTTTTTTTTTTTTTTTTTCCTTTTTATATATTTTTTGTCATGTTTTTAATTTGATTATATTCTAGTATATGTTTTTCTTTGTTAT
The DNA here is from genome assembly GCA_000404065.3 of Pinus taeda. Classification (NCBI taxonomy): domain Eukaryota; kingdom Viridiplantae; phylum Streptophyta; class Pinopsida; order Pinales; family Pinaceae; genus Pinus; species Pinus taeda. The sequence goes on along the minus strand of APFE031673656.1, from coordinate 50,791 downwards.
TATTTTTTAGTTTGTTTTGTTTTTGTTTTTATTTTTTAGTTTCTCAATATCTTAATTTTTGTTTTGTTTTTTTAAGTGATTCTTTCTTTTATGTTTTAATATATCTTTTAATTTACTTGTTTTTTATATTTTGCTTTGATCAATGTTTTAATTTTTATTTTCTTTGGTATTTATCTATTATTTTGTTTTATTTTATTTTTTCCTACAGCTTCCTGTTGATCCTCGACTAGCAACCTGATCTCATTATGTGTCAATTGGATAGTTGATTCTAAAGTTTCTATTATAATGTATCGATTCCAACCCCAGAATGTGTCAATTTAATGGTTAGTCTTCAAGGTTTCATTTGAATGGGTCAGTTAGCCTACACCGCGTCTCAATTTGATGGTTTATTTTTATTTTCTTTTGCAATGTCTCAAGTTGTCTTAAGGCAATAATTTTAAATCATTATAGTTTTAGCATTTGAAAAAAAAATTACTCTTCGTATAATGAATCTTTCATTCAAGAATTCATTTTATTTTTTTAAATAGTCATAGAAAATTCTCTTCATGCTATGGTTGAAATATGTTGAAAACCTAAGGTTTTTTGTAATCATGACCTTTGGTTTTAATTCCATGGTTGAAAAATTGTAAATTTTTTATGGGTTTTTTGAGTCATGACATTTTATCTTTAACGTCGTTGCAAAAAAATGTTGAAAATGTACCTCGAAAAAAAAAATTTGTTATTACAACATCAAGACTTTTTGCTTTTAGGGTGTTTTTTGCACAAAAAGAATTGGTTTCTATTGGTTTTTACTGCCATTGTTAAGAAATGTTGAAAAAAAAAATTCCAGCATTAAGATTTTTCGGTTTCGGGATTTTTTCATGTTTTCTTTGGGATTTTTTGGTAGAGTTATTGTTTTGAGTTTATAGTTCCCGTTTCAAAGATTACATTGTTTAGTGTGCTATGAGTCATAAAAACTAAATGAGAATGAGCATAAGGACATGATCTTGAGCTGGTAGTGATCATCGATGCTTTGAAGACGTGAAAGCACTATCTTCTTGGTAGGAGTTTTGTACTTATCAGCAATCACAATGGGCTGAGGAACATATTTTACCAATTGAGTATGAATTCCAGGTGTTATAGGGCATTTTTTTGCATCTGATCAGTGAGATTCCTAATGGGGTCAATCAACATCCTATTCCCCCTTGCCACCATCTTACACGAAGTCCTAAGCATGTACCTTTAATTTCCCAGAATGTCAACCCTAAACTGCATCATCTTAGCCCATTTAAGGAACAACGCTCCCTGTAAGCCTAGTAGGGGGCATTCACCGACAGGTTGATCGACTATGGCCTACGTTGGTCACCAGTAGGTTACTCCCCTTTGCACTTTCGTTGGTTCTAGAAATATGGGAGAATGATTAGGATTCTGAAAGCTTCCCCTTCTAGGAGTTTCTATAACATGTTACAACTACTTACCTTAGAAAAAGCATTCAGATCCTATTCTCCCCTACATTGTAGCTTTCACCACTCACCATTTGATCCTATCCCTCCATAAAAGGTGGATCTCTAACCCTATATTGGTAATTGGATAAGAACTCCAGACTTACCACTACTTCTCTATATATTCCCAACCTTTTATGTGGTTGGGGATTGGATTTTGGAGAGTGATTTTTCCTTATGCTGATGTAGTGAGTAGTCATCATCTCATGCTTTTAGTGTGATTAGAGGTGCATATTTTGACAAGAAAAGGACAAATCAACAACTTGGAGGAGGTCTTCTATAAGTTCAACTGCTAGTTATGGTTGTAATCTCCTTCCATTTATATCAATGTAAAGAATTCACTGTTTTCCTATATCTGATGTTTTTAATTCATATATTTCAATACCATTTTCATCTATTAATGAAGTACTTACTTGATACTGCATAGATCTCGTAGTTTCTTGGCTTGTGTCATATGACTGTTAAAGTTTGAATTTTTCCATTTATAGTTGGAATTGGAGCGTCCAAGGTAAAGAAGGAGCGAACTGTGTGAATGATTCTAGGTATGCCTCACTATGTCATCTATTTACATTAAGGAAAAGAATTGTGTTCCTTGTCTCTTTGTTTTTCTAGGTGATCCACCGACCTAGGGGAGATAATTTTGTCCACAATCATAAATCTCGTATAAGAAATTGGCGACTCTAGTAGAGAACAGAGTATTCGCTTGGTGATGTCTTTGTCCATTGTGTTATATTACCTCATTGACAGACCTTTGTTGTATCATCCAACCAAGAATAGACCTAGGAAGTGATTTCATTGATTTCATGTTAGAACACTCTTTCCGAGACTTAAGGCACCCATTGTACCTCTGAGAGAGTGTTGCACCTCACCATGACCCACTCTGCACTAGCATTGCAACACACTGGTGCCTCGTATGGACCAGTGCTGGCCCTTATTTTTGCATAAATTTTTCCTTGGTTGATGAGCCTCTCTTTGGTCAGCCTACTACTAGTGGAAGTTCCCTGAGTCTTGAGTGTCTTGTGGTCTCTCTAAATACTCCATTTGGTTTCCATTTCCATTGTTCTCCTTTGGTAAGGGTTGGTTTTGATTTTTCTTTGTTGTTATCATTTGGTAACTCATAAACTAATTTGGTTTGATTCTTGATCACTTATATGAATTTTTGTTTTATTATTCATTCCTAAAAGTGCAATTGAATTGGTAATTGAGAATTTGCATCTTAGTTTTCTTCATTTTCAAAATTAAGTGTGGAGAAAATAAAACATTGCATTTTCATATAGGGTGTGAAATTGGAATTCTCTAGTGTGAAATCGCATAATTTTTCTTCCATTTTTGCAAAAAAATCCCCCCGCTTCCCCCCCCCCTCAATCGCCAAGGAGGGATGAATTGTGTATGATTATTAATCTCCTTTGAGTGACATCTCTTTTGACTTTTGGAATTTTCACCGAATTTCAGTTTGAGCCCTCTATTCCTGAAATTTGAGATTACTTTTGATTTCACTGGAATCCTCTTGTGTTTGTTTTGAAGAAATATCTTTCATACATCACATTTGCATAGTTAGAATTTTCATATTCATATCTGGAAAGGAAATTGTGCATATATCACATTTGTATAGTTTTTAGGGGAATCATGCATAGATTACATTGCATGGTTTGGCACCTTTTAATGCTTTGATTTGAATTAGAATAATGAAATTAAAAGATCTAGTTAGGAATCTCTTGTAGGTTGCATATTTGATTGTTGTATCATTGTTTACACCTCTTTTCTACACTAGATAGCTTTCATAAAAAATGAAAAGAGTTCTTTTTGTCATACTAGTTGCATCATTCAGATGCTTTGTCACCAAGTCTCCATCTTTCATCTTCAGGTTATACAACTTTTACTGTAGGAATAGTTTATTCACCAAAGACTTAGATTGTTACAAAGACCCTAACTTGTCCCTCAAATCTTTAGCCGTAGATTCCCATGATACATTCAACAATACTAAATATGAGACACACAATCGCATTGTGCTCTTTGCCTTCCGATCTAACTTCTTCCATTCTTCATCAGACCCTCTCGTTGGTTTAGTACCCAGATATACCATGATCCACTGATCTTTATCCACAAACAATTCCTCCATCTTGAGTTTCCACAACTCAAAACTCAGACCATTAAATTTATCGATCTCTATCTTTCCATTGCTCACCATCTTCTTTCACCACCAAAATTGATCTCGCAGATCTTTCACTGAATAGGGCCTACCATAGGCCTGGGTGAAAGCCCTCAACAACAAAGGCGTCCCCTTGAAGCCAAAATAGCTCTGATACCAAATATAGGTTTTAACCTCGTACATAAATTACCTCCATACGAATTCTAAAACACAGAAAATAAACAATGCAAGAGCATAACACATAAAACACATATACACAAAGATTTTCCCTTGGATCCCAAAACCGGGACTACCAGCCTGATTTTTCATTATTTTCCTTTCAATGTCACAATACATATTTATGCATGCCAAAGCATCCAATACCATGGACCGAAAACCATCGCATCTGAAACCATGGACCGAAAACCATTGCGTCCAAAACCATGTGCGAAAATCATGCACAAAACCATTGATAGGTCCACCCAACCTAACATAGGATCCAAAACTGAAATTTTCCAAGCGATGTGCGAGATCCCATAGAGTGGAGTTACCTGCACCACTCAAACCCCCTATGACTCCCCCCGCTATGCAATCAACACAACAAAGTGGGGGCTCTACCCCCCTCCTAACTCCTTGGTTAACTACATGGGCTAGTTGTGGAAAGAATATAACACAACACAACATTCTCCCACTTGTTGTTTCCTTTCCACAGGGGGCCACAAGAGAGCCTAGTCATTTATCTAGCCCTGAAACACCCATTGTTTCTCTACACCAAGATAACTTATCAGAGCTCATAGATTTTGTCAATGCATTTGCAGTATTCTTCAAAGTGTCCAATTTTACTAGCAAAACCTTTTTGTCTTCTATCATATCTGTCACAAATCGATATTAAAAATCAATGTCTTTGTCTTTGAATGATATGCAGGGTTATTTTTCAAGAAAATTGCACTTTGGTTGTCATAGTCTATCCTTATAGCTCCCTGTACTAACCCCATACTTGAACACACTCTCTGCAACCAAACTGCTTCCTTTCTTGCAGGAGTGGTTGCCATGTATTCTGCCTCTATAGTTGATAGTGCCATTACAGATTGTTTCTTACTCATCCAACTGACTACACCTCCAAATAGGTTAAACACATACCCACTTGTAGATCTTCTCTGATCTAGATCTCCAGCCTAGTCTACATCAACAAAGCCATCAATATCCAACATTTTTTCCAATCCTGGTCTTCCTTAGTAGCAAAAACCATAATCACTAGTGCCACAAAAATACCTGAAAACCTACTTCACTATTGTCCAGAGCTTCTTCCCTAGTTTTGGCATAAACCTGCTCAATACTCCCACTGCATGTGCAACGTTTGGTCTAGTACAGACCATCACATACATCAGGCTACCGACTGCACTTGCATATGCAACATGGGACATATCCTCTTCCTCTTCTTGTGTCTTGGGACACTATTCAGCAGATAACTTTACATATACAGGAATAGGAACCTCCACTGGTTTATTATCCTGCATATTAAACCTCTGAAATATTTTCTCGACATACTTCCTCTGGTTTAATCAAATCTTCCTCTTTGTCCGATCTCTTTTAATTTCCATGCCCAAAATATAGTTTGCAGCACCAAGATCTTTCATGTCATTTCCAACCAACAACATATCATTGTTATAGACATATTTGGGCATTGCAACCCCAATCATATATGTCCATAAACCAAGGGATTCTAAGTCCCTAAAAGTGTTGTTTCATACCCTAAAGGAACAAGGTCAGCTGATTACATCATCTCCTAGAAGTTCTCCATGGAAAACTGCTCAGTGCTAAGGGTGTGATGCATCTCACCTGCTACATGCAAAAAGTGCGATGCATAATAAAAAGCCCTTCTGTAGGGTGTGATGGGCGAGAGTAGATGAATGGCGGAGATAGTTTGCGAGGTGGATGATCATGGAATCTTCCAGAAACTTCTCATGTGACACTTGCCTCACTAAATTTACCCATGGATGAGTAAGAGGTCATGGATCTCCAAGTGGAACCAAGAACTATCAGAAAGAAAACACTAATCAAAATCCTAGAAGCTGACTCCTACCCCTACAAAGATCTATATATGGATCCCTCATCCCAGAGATCCAAAGGCTGGAATCTTGTATTTTATAAGGAAGTGTTGTTGGTTTCTTGGTGGAATATCATAGTGTTGGGTGATCTAAGCTTTTCATGAGGTGAAGAAGGGTTTTCACGCTAGGGGGATGATGATAGGTTAGATCAATGGGTTGTAATAATCTCTTATACTCTTTCTATTAATAAAGCTATTCAAGTTTTCCTCCACATTCTTCTATGTTTGATGATATATGCATTTGCGTGGTCAATATATATCTGGTCCTACATTGTTTATGATTGTAGATCTCTGTACTTTGATAGTATTATGCTGCTTTGACTTTACAGGTGCTCTTTGAAGTAGGGTAAGCAAGGAAGGAGCGGCAAAGATTTGTCATAAGGGAGAGGAAACAAGAAAGAAACCAAGTGAAAGACTGAGGTTGGTATATTTTGCTTCCTTCTAATCTACTTCTCATAATGGAAAGAGAAAGTAACTTTAGTTTGTTTGTTTCTAGGATAGCTACCCATCTTAGTGGGACTAGCATCTCTTAGTAGACACTATATTTCCCGATAACAAAATGGTGACTCTGCTGGGGAGCGAATAGCTTGTTTGCTTGTCTATATTTGTTTGCTTTATAAACTACAGACGAAGCCTAAAGTCAAGCTAGCTAGCCTTCGAACTACTTTTGCTATGCAATTGCAAAGTAGATCAATGCTGCTTCAGTCTATCTTTGGGTTTTGTTTATAAACCGAACAATTGATTTGCAAACATCCTAATTTCCATGGTGGTGGCTCAAGTAACCTCATTAGATCAGCCCCTATGATTTGTACTTACTGACTATCATTAACTTGGGCTAAATCCCTGAACTAAGCTGCAAACTGTGACCAAAGACCAAGCTAAAGTCTCGTACCTATACCATCGCACCCTCTCTTCTAGGAAATCTGGATGCATCGCACCCAAGGAAAATTTTAAGGATGGGAAATTTTCTTGAAGTTTAAAAACATTGGCGAAACCCAATAATCCCTAATATGCAAATTATAAAATGTTTATTGAGATATTTGTAAAATTATTCAAATTTATAATTATTTTATATATAGTCTCTATATAATGTTGGCGATTTTTAAGGTAAAATAATTTTATATTCTGAAATTTGGGCGAATTCTCTTTTATAAAATTCGAAATTGGCGAATCTTTTTTGTGGAAAAATCATGGAAAATTAGCCCACTGGGCGAACATTACCCCCTAAAATTTTCCATGATCGCACCTCCCATGTACAGTAGGTGAGATGCATCCCTATTTCCCTGTGTTACAGGTGTGATGATCAGATAAGGCTAATTTTGCCTCCAGATTTTGGTTTTCGTTCACTCTCTTCAACTTTATTCAAGAGTTTTGCTATCTGTGATCAGTATACCACTATGGAGACTCCCTTCCTTTGCATTACTCAGCCTCCATTGTACAAAGAATTGTGAATGTTTTTGTGTATTGTTCGCCATTTACAGTTCTCTTTTACAAAGAAGTAGCTTAATCGAACTGTCGTCTTTTGATTTGGAAGTGTCGCAAGTGTCATTTTCAGTCAAAGAAAAGAATCATACTGTTCTTGATAGTTTATTACACTGTTACTCTTGTATTTGATTTGAATTAATAGTTTTTCAAGTGTCGAAGCAGTTTCTAATTCAAAATCGCAAAGTGTAATCATTGTCTTCCTTTCTTTTTTTGAAGAAGAAAATTGTTAGTACTGTCACTTTTAAAGGATAATTCAGATTTGTACTCAGCATTATTTTTGTCATTCACACATTAAGAAAGCGGAAAACAAATACATGCATGTGCATTTTCATTTAGACTACTTGTTGATTTCGATTTAGGACAGTGCATCTAGTGTGTGATCTATGCTCTATGTTGAAAGAATCTCATTTCTCTTTCCTTAGTAGCTAGGATTTTCATTGCAATAAGAAGATTAAACGATTGTTTATCATCTTAGATTGCATTTTAGGAATTGCATATCTACATCACACAGTGAACCTAAGAGGCAAACTTCTTAAGAAAGATCAACTGTAAAATAAATTCAATGAACATAAGAATGCTTTGGAACCTAACGAAGAACATTTAGAAGTCTAGGCTAGAGATGTCTTTCGGCATCATAAAGCCTGGTAACTATCACTTTCATTGTAGGTTGGGTGATTCCTCCTCTTTGAGACGACAAGTGCCAGCACAGACTTGTGCTCCCACATACCATCGAGTATATATTGGGAGACCACAATAGGCTATATCTTTTATCCTTAGGAAGCCGTGTCTGCTGCCCTATCGATCGCAAGGCAATGAACACAGCATTCGGGAAGATTGACTGTCGTACCGTAAAAATTATTCTGCAGTTTTGCGATTGGTTTGATAATCCCTCTGTCTAGATTTCTAGAGTAGTCTCTTTCATTCCTTTTCAAACTCCTTAAAGGAAAAGGTCCATCTGAGCACTTGTCGCTTCAGGCTCACAAAAAATCGAAGGTGACTAGAGTCATCTTTAGCTTTTTATCGACTCTTAAAAATTGGAAAAGCAAGTCGTGTCAAATCATCATAAAATTTATTTTAATTGGAATAATGTCACTACTCCCCCGTTGGTCTTAGGTTGAGAAAATGGAGTCCACAAACCAAGGATTTCCCCTTGGGGGAAATCCTAGTCCTTTCTCCTCTTGGGGAGATGTTGGTGCACCTCATATGGCTACATTGTCCCTTCCAGGACTGACAATCGGCTTACTAATATGGCTCTTCTCGACCTCTGTCATTAAAACCACCGTGATTCATGAAAAATCAAATCAGAAACTAGATGATACTAGAGTTACCCCCCAACCATTCACTTCATTTGCTTCTCCCTCCCCTCCTTTCTCTTCGCTTGGTAAAGATGTTAAAGCTAAAAACCAAGAAACTGAGAAGAAGAAGGAAGCGAAGGAGAAGGAGAGGAAGAAGAAGGAGCCAAAGGTAAAAAGGGGCAACCATGCATCATCTAGTGAAAATCCACACACTGCACCATCCAAACCTAAATCTCCATGTGTAATTTTCAAAGGATACCACTATCATCGATATTGTCATTGCATCCCTCAGATCTTAAGGGATTGGTCTCCTCGTTTGGACAATCTGGTGTCGTCAACCTCTGATGATCATGTTGAAAGTACACTGTCAACTAGTGAAAACGAAGGCTCTGGATAGAAAGGAAAATGTAAATTTCCTTGTAAACTGTGTGAAGGAAATCACGCCATCCACCGTTGTCCCTTCCTGGATGAAGCGAAAAGAGTCTTGCATAATCGTCGTGCTTCACCACTACGACTTCCTCCTGGATATAAAAACTCTTGCTGAGTCCCTCGCTAGTTGAAAATCTGACTGACACACATTTGTGGTCGATCGAAGCTTCTATCAATGAAGATAAACCCTCTGAGTCTACATTGGACAAAATTCAACAGGTCAAGATAGCAGTTGACCAAGTCTTGTCTTCGGAAGGTCTACCTTCAGATGATACACTCACCGAAGCGAATGAGAATGACACCGTTCAAATTCTTTTCGTAAACACAGACTCCGATGAACATGGCTGCAATCCACCCATTCCTTTACCACAGGAAGGAAGTTCGTCAGAGTCATATCTGGCCATTTATTTGGTCCCACTTCCAAGCAACCTAGTCATTTCCTGCGATTGGAATCTACTAGGCAGACCCCGTCTAGTATCTAATGTACCATTCGAAATCATTGTACAAGCTTATAGAATGGTCATGGTAATTACCATGATAGATGAAGGGGCTTCCATGAGTATCCTTTCCTCAACTGCTTGGAAAGCACTTGGTTCACCATCGATTATGCCTAAGAGGAGAAGTCTAACAGGCTTTGACGAAGGAACCAGTCGACCGTTAGGGATCCTTCCAAATGTGCCTATAACTTTGAGAGGGAAAAGCATTTATTTGAATGTAATGGTAGTCCAAGGACCTTTAGATTATAATCTACTCCTTTGGCGTGACTATATTTATAGCATGGGAGCCATTGTCTCCTCACTCTTTCGAGTAATGTGTTTTCTGCATGAAGGCAGAGTGGTCCAGCTCGTAGACCAACTTTCATTCCCTGGCTCGTACATAGCTAGTAGTCAAATGCCATCCCTAACTGGTCTTTTCATGCAAGGAATGTCTCATCAATCTGTAGTCCAACCACCTAAAGAACGTGAGTAATTCGGTGGCCATGACTAAAACCCAGGGGGCATGCACCCTGGTTTGCCTCAGTAGGAAAACCTTGGGTATAGGGTAAATTTTTCGCGAAGGATACATGATTATTCTGACACACCCATTCATATAGGAAAATGGGATTAGACCGGAATAATATTCCCTCGTCAAAGTTATGTGAGTTGAGACGATTGCGCCATTAATCTTTGTCTATTTCGGTAGGCATCGCCAAGGAAGTGTTTTGTCTGCAAATGCGGATGGAGCAATCTTGCAAATGCGATAAATTTCATATGGTAACATGAAAACTCTACTTCACTATACCTGGGGTCATGCAAACCTTATTTACGCGAGTGAAAAGTGACCAGCGTAATGCTAACTCCATAGTTTCGCTGACTTCAACTACTTAAGTTAGGTGAGTGGTCGAATCAACCGTTCACCTTTGCAGGGGCCAAATGGTATTGGCAAAGTAAAGGAAAAATTTTCCTACTTGACCGTAGTAGTTAACTAACCCCTAGGATAGTAGTTGGTCACTCCTAGCTTGCATGCAAGAGGTAGCAGAGCAAAGTTTCGAATGGTGCAAGCTCCTTAAAAATTGAACCTATCGATGAGACATCCTTATTATATGACTGGAACGAGCAATTTCACGTAAAGTTCAAGCTCATTAAAAATTAAACCTAAGCAATGAGCAAATGTTCCCCCAGGTTTTAAGCTCATTAAAAAATGAACACACCTCCGGTAAATAACCATTGTGAATGCATTGTCATCAGCTTTTGAGCCTTGGTCGTGTTCTTAACATCACCTCCACTCTGTTTTAGCCAATCATATGCCTCCATTTGGTTGTTTACCCTTTTGAGGAACAACTGCGACGAGTGATTCTGTTAGCCATCCTCTTAACACTGCTGTGATTGGAAAATTCCAAACCTTACCTAGAATGAGTTGCTACCCAAAAATATCTCTCGTTCTTCAAAAAACAAGTCTCCTTTAAGCTCTTTTCATCTGACTCATAAAATATGAAAATATTGCCGAGAAATTAGCCTCTCCAGCTCGTTAAAGCTATCCGAAGTGCTATCCCTCATTTAGATTTTAATATTTTTGGACCAGGGGGATTATTACACAAAAAGATTGAGCGCTTGTCTTGTTTGGATCGTTAAAACTATCGAAAAGTCATTCCTTTCGTATTGTTTAATACTTTTTCAGACTTAAGGGATTATATGACGAGAAGTGATTACTGGAGTTTCGTTTCCATCTCTTTTCAGACTCTCTAAAATTGAAAAGTACCAAGTTATCTTTGTCATTAAACTCGTTAAAACCAATAGCAACAAACTTGTCCATACAGACAAGAGTGAGTTTCACTGTCACTAGGCTCGTTAAAACATAGTGATGGGTTCACCCGAAGGGAAAATTATAGAACAAGCATATGTTATCCTCCTCAAGCTTGATAAAAATAAAGAGGTACTAGTCAGCAATGACTGGGGAAAATTGGGAAGAAAACTTGAAGAAACTTTATTGGTAGCAAAGTCGCTCTTGAACATGAAACTTTCATTTCATCACCATGATTGAGTCGGGTTGGGTTATTCCATTCACCGGTCATATTACCGTTGCTCCATTGTACAATCCATTATTGGTGTTAGTGCTACCAATCCACTTCAGTGTCATCGATATGTTCAAGAGAAGTCGCTCAGAGAATTCACCAACCCAACTTGTGTCTCATTCGCTGTAATACCTTCACGCTTCATTCTTTTATGACCACCACCATGAACCCTATATCATGAAATCATTTTCACCTCCACAAAATCATGTGCTCCATTCCATGTCGTATATGTGGGACTTATTAAGGCCCTCCTACGATGGGTCACTTCTTGTCGACATGATCTCATTATCCAAGAAGTTGATCTAGGAACTACCATTTCAGTACTTTGAAGCTTGCATGCCTCAATGGCAAGTTTCTCACTTCTCGCAACAGGTTTATGTCAATGGCCTTCGACAGAATGATTTTGCGTGGTGTTCGATGCCAAGTACCTCTTTCACACCACGTGAATTGTACTGTCATACCTTGAGGGTCATCATCATTATCGGTGATTCCTCTCACACCTGTTAACAACTTACATTATTGGCTAGTAATCAGGTGATGTCTTTCCATGTTCGACTTCATAACATCTTTTCACATTGATCGACTTGTACCTCGGGCGAAGATTGGACGAGTTTGAAGACCTCAGATCTAGTTTCATCCATTCGGGCTATGATATATTCAGGAAAATAAAGACATCAAATGTACATCATTACTGCACGGATGATCATTTGAATCAAAGGATGATGGCTCTATCAGAATCATCAGTCTTCCACATAGGCGATTATCTATCCTATGTACATGAAAATGAATTTATAAAGATGAGCATGGGAATTCCTCCCTCAGCTAGATCATGAAAATATTATGAAGATAATGTATTGTATTGTATCTTATTATAGGTCACCTTCCAGTTCGAAAAACCTCGGATCCTCATGATAAAGCATTTCACCTGACATCAAAAGATTTTCGACCTCATGCTTTAGGGGGAAACTATTATAGACATATTTGGGCACTGCAACCCCAATCATATATGTCAATAAACCAAGGGCTTCTGAGTCCCTAAAAGTGTTGTTTCATACCCTAAAGGAACAAGGTCAGCTAATTACATCATCTCCCAGAAGTTATCCATGGAAAACTGCTCAGAACTGCTCAAAACGGGACCATACAGACTGCTCAGTTCTAAGGGTGCAAAGAATCTCACCTGCTACATGAAAAACGTGTGATGCATATTGAAAAGCCCTTCTGTAGGGTGCGATGGGTGAGAGTAGACAAATGACAAAGATAGTTTGCAAGGTGTATGATCATGGAATCTTCCATAAACTTCTCCTGTGACAATTGCCTCTCTGAATTCACCCAAGGATGAGTAAGAGGTCATGGATCTCCAAGTGGAACCAAGAACTATCAGAGAGAAGACACTAATCAAAATCCTAGAAGCTAAATCATCCCCCTGCAAACATCTATATATGGATCCCTCATCCCAGAGATCCAAAGGTTGGAATCTTGTATTTTGTAAGGAAGTGTTGCTGGTTTCCTGGTGGACTATCATAGTGTTGGGTGATCTAAGCTTTTCATGAGGTGAAGAAGGGCTTTCATGCTGGGAGGATGACGCTGGGTTAGATCAATGGGTTGTAATCCTCTCTTCTACTCTTTCTATTAATAAAGCTATTCAAGTTTTCCTCCACATTTTTGTATGTTTAATGATATATGCATTTGTGTGGTTAATATATATCTGGTCCTATATTGTTTATGATTGTAGATCTTTGTACTTCGATAGTATTATGCTGCTTTGACTTTACAGGTGCTCTTTGAAGCACAGTAAGCAAGGAAGCAGCAGAAAATATCTGTCAGAAGGGAGAGGAAACAAGCAAGAAACCGAGCGAAAGACTGAGGTTGGTATTGTTTGCTTCCTTCTCATCTACTTCTCATAAAGGAAAGCCAAAGTGACTTTAGTTTATTTGTTTCTAAGATAGCTACCCATATTAGTGGGACTAGCAGCTTTGAGTGGACATTAGATTTCTCGATAACAATCGTCCACATACAAGAACAAATAAATAACGCAGTCACCAATTAATTTAAAATACACACGGTGATTTTCTTTGCTTCTGGTGAATCCAAGTCCCTGTATAAATGTATCAAATTGTTGATACCACATACGTGGTGACTGTTTTAACCCATATAGAGACTTCTTTAACTTTCATACAGTTCTTGCTTACCCTTCACCACAAAGCCTTCAAGTTGCTTCATGTAGATCTCCTCTTCTAGATCCCCATGAAGAGATGTTGTCTTCACGTCCATCTATTCTACCTCAAAATCAAAAGCAACAACAAAAGATAAAAGTAATCTAATAGAAGATTCCTTGGCAAGAGAAGAAAAAATATTACCCAAATAAATTCTCGACACCTGTGAATAACCTTTTTATTCCAACTGAGCTTTGTATTTCTCAACCTTTTGTTCTACATTTGTCTTCTTCTTGAACACCGATTTTCTACCAATGGGTTTCCTTCCAGCCGTCAACTCCACCAAATCCCAAGGCTCATTTTTGTGCAAAGATGGCATTTCATCAGCCATGGCCTCTTTCCATAGTTCTCCATCCTTTGAATCTATTGCTTCCTGCACAATTCCGGGATCATCATCAGTAATATATAAAGAAAAATTTAAACAAAAAGTAGATGGACTATACCTTTCTGGCGGCCTTCTTTCTTAAACTGATCTTTTCACACCCGGAGTTTGTGGTTATTCATCTTCTGATTCCTCCTCTGCCATAGAGTTTGATTCTTCCTCCTTTAGCTCAAACTCTATCTTCTCAGGTTCCTTTGGTTGGACTTCATGTTTAATAACATCTTTCACCTCTCTGAACACCACATATCAGCCGTACACGACCTTCCTTGTTATTGGGTTCCAAATCTTATAACCCTTTAAGCCATCCTTATACCTAATAAAGATGCACTTTTAAGATTTACTATCCAACTTGGTTCATTTCTCCTTTGGAACATGTACATATGCATCACATATGAATACCCTCAGATGTGAAAGAGAGGGTTTCTTACCAATCCATACCTCTTGTGGTGTCTTATCGTCCAACACTGATGAAGGTCATCTATTGACCAGGTAACATGCTGTCTCCACCGCCTCTGCCTAGAATTCTTGTCCTAACACGACACCATTGAGCACGCTTCTTTCCATTTCCATTAACGCAATGCAGGAGCATGTGAATTGGAGGAAAACATCTTCAAACTTATTCCAAAAATAAATAAATAAATTTACAGGAAAAGAAGTGGGGTCCTTTAGCCATCAATTTCCATGCGTTTCTAGCTTAGGATAAGGATAAAATTTAAGAATAAGATCATGTTGCAATAATTGCTTTATGGATAATTTCTTTAATCGCTCTATGCAATTGTCATGCTTTTGTAAGGGATAAGGACCGAGAGTTCTTTATCTATTATTTTAAAAGGAAATAATGAGACTTCTCTGAGTTAGTCGATCCCTGAGACATTGTCATATTGAAACTCTCTCGGTTCATCTGAATTGGTGGTTCTCTGTCAACTGTAATTTGTATGTGTATTGGTTATGACTCTTTACTTCTAAACCTTGTTAATGATGATTCGGCTCTGTTTTTCTTATTGATACTTGCTTTAAGTTTAATGGTGTGGTTTTCTCCATATATCGACACGTCTGTTCCTCATACATGTGTTGAGTTTTATGGTGGAAAATCTATTTACACAGGGAAACCATGAAAATACTTACCCTGAACGAAGTTCTAGACTTGAAATATTATTGAATCTGGTTCATACCCATATCGAGCCCGAACCATTATCGCATCGCAGAACCATAGTAGAGTGGGAAGGACCTTTGAAACCATCAAAGTCCGAAGCTCTGATAGCTTGGACTTGAAATACTATAGAGAAGAGTGTAAAGGTTGTCGGTTCAACAAGGTTTATCACATCGGAATCCCAGAGTGGGAGGAACCTAGAATTGGAGTATTGAAATCACCAATAGTGATACATGACAGTTCACATGTTATCGCATCAGGGAAAAGGCTGTTGGAAGGCTGATAGTTAAAGCGTCGATAGTGGTGATGTGTATAGCACATCTTTTTGAAATTCAAACTGATAGTATATGTCTGGGGGTTAGTCAATAGTGTAATTCTTTGGAATTAGCACTATGACTGCTTCTAACTGCCGATTGTGTATTTTTTAATTTCTAAGGGATTATAATTCTGATAGTGGAAAAGAAGATGTGCTCCTATTAATAAGGGTTGGGGTGATTTGGAAGGAAAATGTGATGATTTTAGGGAAAAGGGGAAACATATGAAGCAGTCAATCTATCAATAGATGACTGATACACCAATTGAAGAAGAAGGAGAAATTCAACCCGAGATTGAATAACTGGTAACTAGATTTGGAAGATTGTCTATATCACCTGCACCTAGGCCACCATTAGTGTTATCACAAAAACCTATTGACACTGAATTGAATCTCAAAAGCAGGAGACGGAAAGTTAATATGGCTTTCAGAGTTGGAAGAGGTTGAGGACATGGTCGAAGAGGATGGCATGTTGTAAATGTTGAAGTAATGGAAGCTATGCAACAAATGCAAGCTAGATTGGATGCATTAACAATAGAAAGAAATATAGATGATGGAGATGTTAGTGAACCTAAGGTTGAAGTTGCAGAGGAAGAAGCTGTAACAGTTACTCTTGAGATGAGATTCTTCCAGTCAGTGTTGAGATCCACAGTTAGGCCAAAGATCAAGGTTTCAATATATGAAGGAGGACTAAATCCGGAAGAATTTATAGACAAGATTAATGGCATGATGAAATTCTTCAACTATGAAGAAACAGAAGATGAGAAGAAAGTAATGATTGCTATCACCAAGTTAAAAGGCCATGCAGCGCTTTGGTGGGATGGTATGCAAGTAGAGAGAAAGATACTTGGCAAGCAACCTATCAAGAATTGGAGTAGGATGGTAGCAAAGCTAAGAGGTAACTTTCTACCAAGTAATTATCAGAAAACCTTTTTTAGACAGATGTAGAGTCTTAGAAAGAGGTCTTTGACAGTGAAAGAATACACATAGGAATTCTATAAGGTAAGCATAAGAGCTAGAGAAACTCAGGATACAGATGAGAAGGTGGCCAAATATGTGAATGGCCTTAGGATGGACATTCAAATTGAGATAAGTATACTGTCTCCTAAAATAGTAGAAGGAGCTTATTAGATGGCACTAAAAGCTAAAGAAAAACTCATGAGGAAGCAGTCTGTGAGAGGGAGAGGTACTTTCCAAGGAAGGGGCAATCAAGGTGGTAGAGGAATATCTACAGCACCTAAATATGAAGCTATTAGTAGCTCAACTAAACATGCACCCATAGGAGGTGATGCAAGAGGCAAAGGGAGTTTTTCTAGAGGAAGAGGAGGAAGACAAAGAGGAAGAGAAGTAAGATGTTACAGATGTAACAAACTAGGACACAGAGCTTTTGAGTGCCCAGAGAATGCAGAAACAAATCAGAGGAATGACATTGTTTCTCAAGTTGAGGGAGAAGCAACTAAAACAACAGTGATGGAAGAAGAAAATATACCAGAGAGAGGAGAATCTTTGGTAGTTAATAAATTTTTTCTGAAACCAGCAAAGAAGATAGTTGAACCATCATAAAGGAAGTCTTTATTCAAAACAATGTGTAAGGTTCAAGGGAAATGCTGTTATGTGATCACTGATAGTGGAAACACTTATAATTTGGTCTCTACAGAAGTGGTGGATAAATTGATGTTGAAGACAATGAAACATCCAACACCTTACAAGGTGTCATGGTTACAAAAGAGACATCAACTATTAGCGAACGAACAGTGTGAAGCGGAGTTTCAGTTGGGTAAGTATAAAGGCAAAATTGTATCTGATGTGATGCCAATGGATCTGTGTCACATATTGCTTGCAAGACCTTGGAAATATGATAGAGGAGCCATGCATGATGGGAAAAGAAACACCTACAAGTTTGGAAAGGATGGTGTCAATCATACGTTGTTGCCTCTGCAAGAAGAAGATGCACTACAAAAGAAGACTGATCCAAAAACTCTGTTACTAGGAGGAAATGAATACTTGAAGCATATTGAAGAAAATGAGGTCAATTTTGTTGTAATTTTCAAGGCCAAGGTAACAATGACTTCTACTAAAGTTTCCGATTTATCCATTGAAATTCAAGAAATGTTGGAGAAATATTGTGATATTATTGTTGATGATTTACCTAGTGAGTTACCACCCATTAGAAGTATTAGCCATCATATAGATTTGATTCCTGGAGCAAGTCTACCTAACAAAGTAGCTTACAAAATGACTCCAATAGAAAATGAAGAAGTTAGGAAGCAGGTGCAGGAATTGCTTGACAAAGGGTTGATTAGAGAAAGCTTGAGTCCTTGTGCAGTACCAATAGTGTTGAGTCCAAAGAAAGATGGAGGCTAGAGAATGTGTACAGATTCAAGAGCCATCAATAAGATCACAATTAGGTACATATTTAGTTTACCTAGAATTGAAGATTTAATGGATTCCTTGAGTGGAGCAAAGTATTTTTCAAAACTAGATCTTAAAAGTGGGTATTATCAAATAAGGACAAGAGAAGGGGATGAGTGGAAAACCGCTTTTAAGACAAACGATGGATTGTATGAATGGAGAGTAATGCCTTTTGGGTTGTCAAATGCACCAAGTGCATTTATGAGACTCATGAATGAAGTTCTTAAAGAGTTCATTGGTAAATTTGTAATAGTATATCTAGACGATATATTAGTTTACAACAGGTCTAAGGAGGAGCACATGAGACATCTGAATTATGTCTTACAAAGGCTACAACAGGAGAAATTTTTGCTGGATTTGAAGAAGTGTTCATTCGTGAAAGGAGAGCTAATGTACTTGGGTTTTGTTATTTCTACTAAAGGACTGAAGATGGATCCAGAGAATATCAAGCCAATCATGGCGTAGCCTTCACCTAAAAGTGTCTTTGAGGTAATAAGTTCAATTGTCTTGCTAGTTTTTATAGAAAATTCATAATGAATTTTAGTAAGATCAATGCACCTATCATTGAGACCATCAATAAGGATAAACAACCATTTATATGGACTGCTAAAGTAGAAATGAATTTTCAGCTATTAAACAAGAAGATCACTGAAAATCCTATTTTGGTTCTACCTAATTTTAGTAAAGATTTCCAAGTGAAGTGTGATGCCAGTGAAGAAGCAATTGGAGGTGTTTTAAGTCAAGGAGACAGACGTATAGCTTATTTTAGTGAAAATATGAATGATTCAAAGAAGAAGTACTCTTCTTATGATAAGGAGTTCCATGCAGTTGTGCAGTCATTGAAGAAATGGAGGCATTATCTAATGTCAAAGGAGTTCATACTTTATTCAGATAACCATGCACTACAATATATTATGCAACAATCAAAGATTAACCAGAAACATGCCAAATGGGTAGAGTATCTTCAAGGTTTCCATTTTGTCTTGAAGCATATAAATGGCCAATCAAACCAAGTTGCAGATGCCTTAAGTAGGAGAAGTGCATTATTTCGAGAGAGTGAAATACAAGTGTTGGGTTTTTATTTTCTTAAAGAATTATATGAAACAGATCTAGATTTTAAAGATACATTGAAGCTTGTAAAAATCATGTTTTGATGGATAGGAGTAAATGGTTGGATTATTTCTGACAAGATGGACTGTTGTTTAAGAGAAATCATCTGTGCATACGAAAATCTTCAATGAGGGAGAATTTAATCAAAGAAAAACATAGTGGAGGACTTGGAGGACATTTTGGCATAGAGAAGACTTTTGAAAAGTTTAACAGATTTTATTTCTGGCCAAAAATGAGATCTGATGTGGAAAAGTATGTGAGAACTTGTAAAATTCGTCAATATGCAAAGGGAAGAAGCCAAAAAATAGGTTTGTATGTTCCATTACTAACTCCAGATAGGCCTTGGGATATGGTAAGTAAGGATTTTGTTTTGGGATTACCAAAGACTCAAAAGGGTAATGATTCAATTTTTGTTGTAGTGGATAGATTTTCAAAAATGGCACACTTTATTCCATGTTGTAAAACTAGTGATGCTTCTCACATTTCTAATTTGCTTTTTAAGGAGGTTTTAAGATTGCATGGGTTGCCTAGGAGTATTGTCTCAGACAAGGATTCCAAATTTGTTGGAAATTTCTGGAGGGAACTATGTAAGAAATTGGGAGCTAAACTAAGTTTCAGTTCTGCGTATCATCCAGAAACTAATGGGCAAACTGAAGTTCTGAACAGGTTTTTGTGTAATCTTTTAAGGAGTCTTATTGTAGAACATCCAAAACAGTGGGATCAAGTGTTGGCACAAACTGAATATGCATATAATGACTCACCTAATAGGAGTACATGAGAGAGTCCATTCGATATTGTTATAGAATGCATCCAAGAGGAGTATCTGAGTTAAGAAACTTCAGAAAATAAGAGATGAGAAGTGCAGAGGGTAAAGATTTTGCTTCAGAAATGCAAGCAATACATGAAAAAGTGAAACAACAACTACAGGATAGCAACATCAAGTACAAAATCAGAGAAAACATGAAAATAAGAGAGGTGAACTCTGATGTTGGAGATCTAGTTTTAGCACACCTCGGAAAGGAGAGGTTTCTAAAGAGGGAGTATAACAAATTGAAGTTCAAGAAAATTGGACCGTGCAAATTACTGAGGAAATTTTCAGCAAATGCCTATGAGATTGAGTTACGATTTTGCTTCAGAAATGCAAGCAATACATGAAAAAGTGAAACAACAGCTACACGATAGCAACATCAAGTACAAAATCAGAGAAAACATGAAAATAAGAGAGGTGAACTCTGATGTTGGAGATCTAGTTTTAGCACACCTCGGAAAGGAGAGGTTTCTAAAGAGGGAGTATAACAAATTGAAGTTCAAGAAAATTGGACTGTGCAGATTACTGAGGAAATTTTCAGCAAATGCCTATGAGATTGAGTTACCCCCTGATGTTGGAATATCACCAATTTTCAATGTTGTTAGCCCTTACATGTATGAAGGTGAAACTGCAAATCATACAGAAAAGGATCAAGAGACCCAAGAGATTCATTGGGTAAAACAGTTGCCCACAACAAAGGAATTGTAGCCAGAAAGAATTCTGGACAAGAAGGTGTTTAAGAAAACAAGGGGATAAGAGTACTTCCAGTATTTGGTAGAATGGAAGGAACAACCAATCGCTGAAGCTACTAGGGTTACAGAAGACATGCTAGAAAAACTTGGCAGTTCTCTAGATGACCTCATGGACAGGAGCCCATGAAGAATTTTGTCCTCAGGAGTCTGTTGCAGGAGCATGCGACTTGGAGGAAAAAATCTTCAAACTTATTCCAAAAATAAATAAAAATCTATAGGAAAAGGAATGGGGTCCTTTAGCCATCGATTTCCATGCTTTTCTAGCTTAGGATAAGGATAACATTTAGGAATAATATCATGTTGTAATAATAGCTTTATGGATAAGCTGTAGTAAGCTTTACAGATAATTACTTTAATCGCTCTATGTAATTGGCATGCTTTTGTAAGGGATAAGGAGCGACAGGGCTTTATCTATTATTTTAAAAGGAAATAATGGGATTTCTCTGAGTTAGTCAATCCTGGAGACATTGTCATATTGAAACTCTCTCTGTGCATTTGAATTGCTGGTTCTCTGTCAACTAGAATTTGTATGTGTATTGGTTGTAGTTCTTTACGTCTAAACCTTGTTAATGATGATTCAACTCAATTTTTCTTATTGATACTTGATTTAAGATGTTGTGGTTTTTTTCCATATATTGGCACGTATGTTCCTCTTACATGTGTTGTTGAGTTTCGTGGTGAAAACTCTATTTGCATAGGAAAACCGTGAAAAGACTTACCCTGAACGAAGTTCTATACTTGAAATATTATTGAATCTGGTTCATACCCATATTGGGTCCAAACCATTATTGCATCGCAGAACCACAGTAGAGTGGAAAGGACCTTTGGAACCGCCAAAGTCTTAAACTCTGACAACTCAGACCCAAAATACTATAGAGAACATTTGAAAGGTTTTCGGGTCGATGAAAATTATCGCATCGCAATCTTGGAGCAGGAGGAACCTAGCATTGGTGTATTGAAATCACCGATAGCGATACACGAGAGCTCAGGTGTTATCACATCAAGGAAAAGGTTGTCAGAAGGTCGATAGTTAAAGCGCCGATAGTGGTGATGCGTATATCGCATCTCTTTGAAATTCATACCAATAGCGTATGTCTGGGGGTTAATATTTCCCTTTGTAAACCAGCTGATAGTGTAATTCTCAGGAATTAGCAATACGACCGCTTATAACTATTGACTGTGTATTTTGTAATTTCTAAGGGATTACAGTTCCGATAGTGGAAAATAAGATTTGTTCCTATTAATAAGGGTCAGGGTGATTTGGAAGGAAAACGTGATGATTCTAGGAAAAAAGGGAAAAATATGAAGCAGTCAGTCTATCAATAGATGACTGATACACCAATTGAAGAAGAAGGAGAAAGTCAACCTGAGATTGAATAACTAGTAATTGGATTTGGAAGATTGTCTATATCACTTGCACCTAAGCCACCACACCATATTGTTCATTCTTTATGCAACTCCATTTTGTTGAGGTGTATATGGAGTATTCTTCTGCCATGCTATACCACACTTATTACATAATTCATCAAATTCCTTACTGCAAAACTCTCCACCGTTATCTGTCCGCAACACCTTTATCTTCTTCTCTATCTGGTTTTCCACTAGAGCCTTAAATTCTTTAAGCCTGTCAAAGACATCAGATTTCTTCTTAAGGAAATATATCCATGTATTCCTTGAGATTTCATCTATAAATGATACATAGTACACAGACTTACTCAGTGATGGAAGCTTCACAGGTCCAAACATATCACTATGCACAAGCTCTAATATATGTTTTGCCCTCATACCACCAGAGGGGAAATTCACCCGATTCTGCTTCCCATATACGCAATTTTCATAGAAATCAAAATCCAGAGAGCTATTACTCATACCTTCTACTATACCTTTACCATGAAGTATTCGAAGGTCCTTCTCTCCAATATTTCCAAGCCTTTGATGCCACAACATGGTCTTCTCTCCAGAGACCACTAGATTTTTTGCTCCACTTTTAGGAACCACAAAACTGTTCCACCCATAAAAAACAATGCTACCTTGAAAGTTGTACAGAGTTCCAATCTGAACTCCCCACATCAATAATAGTGCTCCCCAAACGATCATGTGGGTATCCTTCTCAATCACTATTTTTACACCTGCATCATCCAACTTGGTTAAATAAATCAGATTTCTGGCTAATGCAGGAATATGCAGAACACCCGAAAGTGTTCTAACCCTTCCACCTTGCAACTTCAACTTTAATTTTCCATGACCAACGATTCTATCCTTCCTATCATCCCCAAGAAGACATCACCACCATCATATTTCTCATACTCGCAAAACCACTCTCTATGGGGAGTGCAGTGAAAGGATGCACCTAAGACAATCAACCATGCCTCATGATATAGATGTGTACTTGAAGAAGCTAAGTACACATCCCCACCTTCATATGAGGGGGTTTTCACCTCTACAGAAGGAGCATCATCGGATCCCTTTCCTTTATCAAGAGATTTAGATTTATAGTCCCTTTTGTAGTGCCCTTCCTTTCCACATTTCCAGCACACGACATTTACAAGTTTTCCTGGAGATTTAGATCTCCCTCTACATTTAGATCTCCCATTTGATGAGTTATTTTTGTTTTTGTTCTGGGACTGTCCTCATACGGACAACGCATCACCATTCTGTCTCTCCATATTTTTCCATCTCATCTCCTCCATTAGCAAGGATGAGACTATTTCATCAAACTGCAAGGTAGTTGCATTGCTACCTATTGCAATAACCAGGCTCTCCCACGAATTTGGTAGAGAAAACAAGTAACTAATGCACTTATCTTCATCTAAAATTTTGATATCAACAAACGATAATTGACTTACCACAACATTAAATTCATTCATATGCTCTATCACCGAGTCTCCATCTTTCATCCTTAGGTTATACAGCCTTTTTCGTAGGAACAATTTATTCACTAGAGACTTAGATTGGTACAAAGTCCCTAACGTGTCCCACAAAGCCTTAATTGTAGCTTCCCATGATACATTCAACAACACTGAATCTGAGAAACATAATCGTATTGTGCTCTTTGCCTTCCGATCTAACTTCTTCCATTCTTCATCAGACACTCCCATTGATTTAGTACCCAGATCTACCACAATCCACTGATCGACTTAAGGTGGAATCGAGTCAACCATTTTCTCACCCAATGGTTTGTCAAGAATTGAATCATGGGATTCACGTTCAAAGAGAGTGTGATTAATGGGGTTCGAATTCTAACCAATCACTTCATCAAATAGATGAGGATTCGGAGAAATATTCTGGTAACTAGATGGAAGTATATGCTAAGAAGTTGCAAGGTTTTCTAACACTTTTGAGGCTTCATCCATATAAGGACAAAAGTGAATAGGATGATTCCATTCACATAAGTTACATGGAAATTTGACTTTACCCTTTCCCCGATGGACCTTACTATCACTAGTTGAAGGTTTGGCACCAGCATGATCTCCATAATCTGACGACAAAGGCCGATGTGCGCCTATGGACCAAACTTCTAATACTTTGGTAATACCTGGAAAATCTCTAAGAAAGTTGTCACCCTTACATAACATGGAAGAGAATTTAACTTTAAGGGGATAATTGAAAGGTTTCTCAACATCATTCACATTATTAGAAATGGTTTGTTGGCTACCCCCTACTTATTTTTCTTCTTCTTAATCTTCCTTTTCTTCTTATTCTCATCCACCTAGTTACAAACTTGCAGGCTTCTAGTAGACGAAAAGGAAGACGAGGAAGAAGACAGAAAAGGTGAAGAAGGAAAAGCATCAACTTTAAGATCAACATGAGGTTGTTTTTGTTAAGGTGGAGGAGAAATTGGTTGAGAAATAGTTTGGGAATTGAGAACCATAGGGGCAAAAAATAACCAAACTGGAAACACAATGGTAAATCTGGGAAGTGATAAAGATTCCATATAAGGAGCACCAATATTTTGAGAATAAGGAAAAGGACCAGGATTATTGTCAAAGGGGTTCCCTTGATTGGTATAGTCCAAAACTATTTCCATTAGTCTCAAGATAAGATCTACTAAGGAGTTGTTCCACAGGGAGGATGTTGTTGTGTGATCAATTAATTGTCAATGGTTAGATGGCGAGAAGTGGAAAGATAGATATCAAGAAATTTAATGGTTAGAGTTTTGAGTTGTGTAAATTTAAGATATAGTATCTGTTGGTGGATAAAGATCAGTGGATTGTGGTAGATCTAGGTACTAAATCAATGGGAGTGTCTGATGAAGAATGGAAGAAGTTAGATCGGAAGGCAAAGAGCACAATACGATTATGTTTCTCAGATTCAGTGTTGTTGAATGTATCATGGGAAGCTACAATTAAGGCTTTGTGGGAAAAGTTAGGGACTTTGTACCAATCTAAGTCTCTAGTGAATAAAGTTTTCCTACAAAAAATCCTGTATAACCTAAGGATGAAAGATGGAGACTCGATGATAGAGCATCTGAATGAATTTAATGTTGTGGTAAGTCAACTATCGTTTGTTGATATCAAAATTTTAGATGAAGATAAGTGCATTAGTTTGTTGTTTTCTCTACCAAATTCGTGGGATAGCCTGGTTATTGCAATAGGTAGCAATGCAACTACCTTGCAGTTTGATGAAATAGTCTCATCCTTGCTAATGGAGGAGATGAGATGGAAAAATATGGAGAGACAGAATGGTGATGCGTTGTCCGTATGAGGACAGTCCCAGAACAGAAACAAAAATAACTCATCAAATGGGAGATCTAAATGTAGAGGGAGATCTAAATCTCCAGGAAAACTTGTAAATGTCGTGTGCTGGAAATGTGGAGAGGAAGGGCACTACAAAAGGGACTATAAATCTAAAGCTCCTGATAAAGGAAAGGGATCCGATGATTCTCCTTCTGTAGAGGTGAAAACCACCTCAGATGTAGGTGGGGATGTGTACTTAGCTTCTTCAAGTACACATCTATATCATGAGGCATGGTTGATTGTCTCAGGTGCATCCTTTCACTGCACTCCCCATAGAGAGTGGTTCTGCGAGTATGAGAAATATGATGGTGGTGATGTCTTCTTGGGGGATGATAGGAAGGATAGAATCGTTGGTCGTGGAAAAGTAAAGTTAAAGTGGCAAGGTGGAAGGGTTAGAAAACCTTACAACTTCTTAGCCTATACTTCCATCTAGTTACCAGAATCTTTCTCCGAATCCTCATCTATTTGATGAAGTGATTGGTTGGAATTCGAACCCCATTAATCCCACTCTCTTTGAACGTGAATGCCATGATTCATTTCTTGAAAAACCATTGGGTGAGAAAATGGTTGACTCGATTCCACCTTAATTCGATCATACTTTTCCCGTGGAGAGTAAGCATCATACCACTCAAGTTCTTCTTATTTCTTGCTATATAGACAAGGGGGGATTTCCCCCATCCTTTTGAAACCCCCTCCAAGGAAACATGCCATTTCCTTTGATTGGAGTCAATTGAAAAAACCTCGTCTCCCTTATTACATGCCTTTTAAGATCATAGTAATAGCTTATAATAAGGACATCCATCAAACTATTATAGATAAGGGAGATTATTTTAGTATTCTATCCTCCTCTCCTTGGAAAGATTTGGGTTCCCTAAAGTGTGTGTCTGCTACACTGAATTTGTTAGATTTTACCAGAAGAGTGAGTCAACACTAAGGGATCCTTCCTTACTTTCCTACTACCTTGGGATGAAAAACTCTATGTATTGATGTTATGGTTTTCATAGAACCTCTTGACTTCAATTTTCTCCTAGGGAAAGACTATGTTTATGCTATGAATTTTGTTTTATCCACACTCTTTTGAGTGATGTGCTTCTTAGGTGATTGACAAATTTTGACTATCGATCAATGTTCATTTTTTGGTCCTAAATTGACAGAAAATCATCCTAATTTTCTAAGTGTTCTGAATGCACAAGTGCTATCTTTCTCGCCTCAGGTTAATTATGTGTCAACCTATCCCATTGACGTACCTACTGCTAAACATGAGCCTATCACTACCTACTCAACTTCTTTTGATCTAGATCTAGTAGGTGATATGGTGAATCATTTATTGGGCACATTCAAGATCTTTCCATTGGATCCTTTGATATATATCCCTTCCAGAGCATTGTTCTTCCATCTTATGAGAACCTCTTGGAAGCCATGGTCTCTTAGAGGCCATTATCAGGCTTTTAGAGCAAATTTCGTTGTCTTGTGTCAAGCTTGTTAAAAAATGAAACAAGGTCCTTCGAGGAGAGTTTCTTTTCTTGTATCAAGCTCCTTAAAAGAAGAAACAAGGTTCTTGTAGCATAATTCCTTTTCTTGTGTCAATCTCATTAAAAAAAAAAATAAGGTCCCATGAGCATAATACTTTTCCTGTGTTAAGCTCATTAAAAAATGAAACAAATCCCCTTCCAATTAGATTCTTTGATTATATCTCGTAAATTCTCAATTGAGTATTTCACTTGATCTCATAAATGAACCTTCATTCCATCCACGTTTTAGTACCCAGTAGTCTACTTAGGTGCATGAAATGAAGCTTGGGGGTCATGTACCTTGAATTGAGCCATTATGTTGGGGGCTTGCAAACTTATTTCAAGCATAGTTTTTCGTCTATTTCAAGCTTGTGTAAAAATGAAACCAATCTCAGGCATAGTTTGCCATGTTTGAAGATTTTGTAAGAATTAAACCATTCCCATTTTATCCCTCGTGATTGTCATTTTTATCAGCCTATTTCTTATAGATGAGCCTTGGTTATTTTCATTCCTTCATCACCATATTCTTCATTGATTTACATTTTCACTTGATTTTACCTTTTGATGAGGAATAGGTGTGATGAGTGATCATATTAGCCACCCTCGTGACCTTTGAGTGTTTTGAGAAATTCCATCATGACCAGAACCATTTTCTACCCTCTATACCATTCATTCCTCCAAGATGATTGCTCTTTTAGCTCTTTTCAAACTCCAAAAATATGAAAAGATTCTAAAGCACTTCTCTTTCATAACTCCTTAAAGGAAATGAAAACATTACTACTTAGAATAAGTTTAACCATTTTATGAAATCATATAGATTAACTAAAAAAAGGAATACCTTAGTCAAACATGGCTAAGAGGTTCTCTATGGTATTTTTTACACCTTTTCAGACCTAAGGCACTACCTACAAAAAGGGACATTTGGATTTTTTTTTTCGGCTCTTTCTCAAACTCTCTAAAGATCAAAAATATTTTGAGTTTTAACTTCGTTCGACTCATAAAAACATCAAAAGATGATGGAATTGTCGATCATGACAAGGTAAAACATAATGATGGTTCGTTAAACACACTCGAAGGGATTCATCGAAAGAATGAACTTACAGATAAAACATATGTTATCCTCCTCAATCTTCTTAAAAAATAAAGAGGTACTAACCAGTATGGTTACATAAATTGGGTAAAGACAGGATTCCATTTTTCTAATGGGAGAGAGTCACTGTTGAACATTAAACTCTTCCACTTCATCTTCATGGCTGTTGGATTGGGTAATCTTCTTGTCTTTTGGTTATCATACCATTTTTAGAGCCTCCATTTTGATTTTGGGTCAATGCCTACAACTCCATTCAGTGCCACTAGTGTGTTCAAGAGAATTCATTCAGTTGATCTTCGCTACAATACCCTTAAACCTTCGTTTCATGTCTAACTTTCTTGATCAAATTCCATGTCAGCATCATTCTGATCATTATATCTCAATTGTGATACCAGTTTAGTGTCATTGATGAGGGATGCATCAATGCCCTCTTGCGATCAGTCACTTCCTGTCAACATCAACACATCATTTAGGAAGTTGAATTAGAAACACCTCTTGGTACCTTGGTGCTTGCATAAATCAATGGAAAGTTTCCTCACTCTCAAAAATAGGTTTACATCAATGGCCTTCGACCAAATGAGTCTATATGGTGTTTGACGTAAACTCATTCATTCACACCATACAGATTTTACTATAGTATCTTAAGAGCCATTAACATCATTGGTGGTTTCTCTTGTGTCTGTTAACAACTTACATCTTTATATGTTAATCAGATGGAGTCTACCATGTTCGACTCAATCTCAATTACTCACATGGTTAGACACGTACATTGGTTGGTCATGTGAACAAGATAGAAGAACCTGTATCTAGTTTCATCCATAGAGGATGGGATTTAGTAACATATAAAAAGATCACAATATACAATGGTTGTGATCATATAGACACTCATCCAGTCATGGGTACACTAGTTATATCTGTGGATGTGTCTTTTAATCATTGTACATGTTATGATCATTGTACATGTAATGTTAGCTTATCACTTGAGTACGGGTATGGCTTCCTTAGTAAGAAAACATGGCATGTTGTAAATGGATTGTAAAGAATGAAACTTGTCAGTTGTCCTTGATCCCTACTTGTCACAAGGTAAATCAATTAAGTCACCATTCATCATCTTTGACTTTGTGATTTAGGGATATTTTATTATAGGCCATTTTGTCACATCTGATTAGTGAACCTCCTAATGGGATCAATCAACATCTGGTTCCCCCTTGTCACCATATTGCACAAAGTCGTAAGCATGTACCTTTTATTTCTTAGAATTTCAACCCTAAACTGCATCATCTGAGCTAGTTTGAGGACCAACACTCCGTCTAACCTTAGGGCGATGCATTAACCAACAAGTTGCGCCAATATGGACTATGTTGGTCACCAACAGGTTGCTCCCCTTTTCACCTAGGTTGGTTCAAGAGATCCAGGAGAATGGTCAGGTCTCCGGAAGCTTCCCCTTCAAGGAGTTTCGAGAAATTGTTACAAATACTTAGATTGTGTTGGCTTGTTGGGGCCTCAACCAAGTTTTAGAAGTTATTTAGCTGAAAAAATCCCACACTACCAGCCTTTTCAGAAACAATTTGCAGAGCGTGGACTGATGTCTCACCCAAGGTATTATCGGAGGGTGCTAGAACCAGGTTTCTGCACCCTTTGGATGTCTCGATGGCGACTGGAGGGGTAGTTAACTGTCTATGGCCTTGCACAACTCTGTACTATTATTGGGCTCTGCGTAGATCCATGCAGATGTGCTTCCTTATTAATGAATTTATTATAGACCTGATCTTCTTCTTACAGTCTTTAAGCAAACATTTAACAATAAAACCCGGTGTGCACAATCATAATTCTTAAAGACAATGCATAAATTTAGAACATATGAAACAGATAGATTCACGATAAAGTACACAAGTATTTAGAAATTCTTATCTTTATTTATCTTCTACCAATACAGGTAGATCTACCCTATGCACTCAGCTGCAGGGGTCAGCGCACACAACTATCAAGCCTCTGTGCACACAACTGTAGAGCCTCTATCTATCTACCAACACCCTTGACTCGGACTTACAGATGTTGAGAGACTATTGTCTTCATAAACCCATTCCATTCAAGATCAAAACCAAAAGCTGACTTCTAACCATAGAGCCTTGCTCTATTTATACATTTCTATGGTCCCTGGACCATGGGCAGGCAGATTCACTTTCTATTTTCTTACATTATTTTTGGGCGGACAACCCTTTGACTTCACTCATTATAATTCACACTCTGCACACCTCGTGGAGACTTTACCATAATTTTACCCAAAATTATGGGCTTTGAACCCCAAAACTGATACACGGGTCCTCCGCTAGACAACAAGCACCTAGCACAATTATCGTGACTCGTCCCGAGTCACTCGACTAGTGCAAGAATCTTCGCTTACACTCGCAACTAAGTGTTCCACGGTCTTTTGTACCCATTGTACGCAAGCTACCGATGCATCCATGTTCATTTTAGTTGCATGTCTAGGTTCATATACAGCCTGCATGTGTGCTATCTTCCCCTCAATGGTGGTGGAGACCACAAATGCCTCACCAAGCGAAGGCTGGATGCGTTCTTTAATACGACTTCCTTCTATCGAGCTGCATCAACTTGTGCCTTTACAACATGGGCCTCCCGCATTTTAGTCAACTGCTACATGATGGTGACTGTCCAGGAAATCTCGTCGGCTATGTCATAAACTTGCTGTAACTCCCATGCTTCTGTCTCTACTTGTTGTAATGTGGGGTCTTCCTAGAGGGATGTGAGCACAAGGAGGGATTGATCCAACAATCTCGAGCACTCTTGGACAGCGGACTTTATCACATGAAATATTGCCTGAAATGTGCTGCAGTGCTGCTCTTGAACTTTCAAGGGTGTGGGTGGCCACTCCTTCAGTTTTAGCTCTACAATTTGTAAATTTAATTCCCACTGAGCTTTCGCGGCCTCCTCTTGGGTGGTAAGGAATCTTGCAGCCATGTGATGAATCTGGTTAGTTGTTGGAAGTTCCGCTGGGATAGCCAACTCTGGTATATTGATGGAGGCCTCTGCCATGGCTTGTTCCACTTCCTGGTTGTGTGTGACCGAGTCATCGCGTTGTACACTAACCTGCTCCAGATTTTCCTTATGCTCGATTAAGATTTGGATAGCACGGCCTTCCCGGGCACGAAGCATGGTGGTTACCCCTTCCTGCAGTTGGTATAGTGTTTCTCTATGAAGGGTGGCCAAATTCAATCCCCAACTTTGCATTTCACCTCCAGTTTCTGCCAGGACAGCGCTTGTTAGCAACACTAAAGTTTTCATAATGTGGGTGCGCACCATCAGCTTGGATCCGACTGTGCCCTCTGCTAGGTTTAGTATCATCCCTCCCAGGGATCGGACCTGTAATGCCTGCAATTGTGCTCTGATCTCCCCCAACATAGTTGTCTTTTCCATCATCAGCTCCTCTAATGCACTTGTAGCAATATTGCATGCCGGTTCACTGCTGGCAAGAAATTCCTTCTCCAAAGTCTTTGTTGTTTTTGACATTTTGCGTGTATGCGGTGATTCCTTGCTACATGGTCTCTTACCCTGCGTCGATTTTGGGGTAAGGTCCGACCGTTCCTATGTCTCTAATTCCCTCTGCATGTCCTATTCTGAGGACATTTCCTGATCTTTTCTGATCTCCTCAGAGAGTACTTCCTGGTGACAACTGCAAAGCGGGCATTTGACATGTCCTTTCCGCTACTTTAGTGAGTCACAACTGGATTTCCTTCTTTCATTGTTGTGCTACCATTCATTCTAAAATAGACCTGTCTAGGGCATGCTACTTCGGAGACCATCTTTCCAATAACTCGTAAATTGCATCATCCATTGCAATGAATGGAATCTTAACCCATGTTCGCTTTGGATCCTTCCACGCCCGGATATATAGGTTATGCTTGTCCACATTGAACTCGGTCGTGCTTTGCAAATTTTTGTATACCACTGGGGACATCCGTGGTTTGTGAGTGATCCACGTCCAGATAATTGCCTCCATGAATATCCAAAATACATTGATCACATGAACCCTCATGGCGTCCTTTGTATCCAGAGTGAGGTATAATGCACTACTTCATGTAGGTTGTTCTCAATGCTGGGAAACTGGCTACCCTACGGTAGTTCTTCAGCAACTAGAAGGATTGATAGTAGTGACCATGCATAATGGAAAGTCTTCCCATTTTCGTGTGCTTCCTTACAATTGCCTTCATTGCTTCTGCGAGACCCACATTGGTACTTGTTCTAGCTATACTTGTGGGGTTGTTCGCTTTAATAGGCAGGTGGGTAATCCGGTGTACTAAATCAGCTATGATAGGGATTGACTCCTCCACCTAGAGATGCCCATCATGTACCAGACATAGTAAATATCAGATAACAAAAATGGTGATGGTCATGCGATAATAGTGGGGTATCCACCTCAGATTAAGTAAGCTTGCCTTCTCCACACCCAGTAACCATTTTCGTAGTAGTAATTTGTCTTTGGCCAATTGGGGGAGCTTTTAATTGTTTGAAAGATCCCAATCCTTGAACTTGATACTCGGTACGTAGCCCAGCGACAAACCATCAATCCTTATCTTATCCGGAAGAAGCGTAGTCTAGAGTGTACTCTTCACAGCATCTAGCTCCTTCAGTATCTTGGCCATCCCGTTCAATGGAGGGACATATGGGGGTAGTGAAGGTATTTGGAAAGCATCCTCTTCTCCCTCATCATGTGCTTCAATCTAAGCGATCAAGGCTTGCAAATCTTCGTCATCCTCCTCGAGTTCAGTGCTGATTGTTTTTCCCTTTTCGACTTCTGATAATTTACTAAATCTTGGTGATACCGTGACTGGCCCCATCATCTGCTTGTTTTTTCGGGGCCATGATGTGCATGGGGACTTTGGAACCTAGGGGGATGTAGTCACTTCATTTGGCTCCTCATGGGTTGGATACATATCTTCCGCGAACCATGCTCAGGTTCTCACCATGGTACTCATGGGATGACTTGTAGCTGAGTGTTTGCTAGTTTTTACTGGTTCCAATCTCAAATATTCTAGTGTTGTCCACAGGTTTTTGAATTTATCCCTTCCATCCACTTCTAGTTCATTAATATCTTCTAGTCAGCAGACCTTTTCGTATCTAGCTCGAAACTCCTGTATTAATGGCTCGCTAGCCTCTCCTCTCTGTCGTAACTCGAACCTTGTTAGGAATAGTGGCATTAATGGTCACCTCCTAGCCTTCCCACATGGTAGCCGTAATCTTGCTAACTGAATGACCCTGAACGGCACCTGGTTTCTGTGCCAGCCTCCCACAAACTTGTTTATAATCCCCCACCTTCTTTCAACTGCTTGAGGCACTAAGATTGTGCTTTCCATAGCTAGTTAGGTGGTCGCACACCAGGTGCGAGGTATTGACTTTCCTGCTAGCCTGGGCTATGGGCATATTTTGAGTGCCTTCGTATCCATTATCATCTCCTACACTATTGTATGGGGTATAATCGTCTGTTGGTGCGGTTGCAGCCATGATAGTAGGGTCGCAACTCATTCTAGTACCCTAGTAGACCTATGTAGGCCTAGTTCCCTTATGTGTAGATTCGTGTGGCCTACTTGGGTGTTGTCACTTTCCCTCTTGCTGATTTTGTCCCCTAATATCGTGTTGTTTCTTCTTAGCCGCACGCATTTTTCATTGACTTCGCAAAGCCTACTGCTACCGCGCCCATTCTTTGTTCCCTCCTGTCTCACCATTGATAAGATCACCTGTGGCCCCCTCCTGATGCTGAGGGTCTTATAAGCCCCTTGAATCCTTGGTATCTGCATATTCCCATCGGGTCCTCTTATTAGACAGGTGCTTTTCATGCTCCCCCTAGGTTTTCTGCAGGCTTTGTTGCAAATGGATAATGCATTGCCCATTTAGTCCTTTGAACCATATGCGTGCCTATCTTCTACATTCATGCCACTTCCTCCTAGTCTGTTGCTGTGTACTCCACCCTTGTGCAGTGGTTACACACAACACCCTCGTTTGCACACCCTGATGTTGTTGTTCCATACTTGCTATTTTGTAGTGATCTACATGTTCTTCTATTCTCGTTGTACCCTCATCGGTTTTGCCATCGCTCAATCTCTTCATCTGAGTCCGACATGTAGGAACTGTCACGTTCCCATGAGATTCTCCCATATACTATCAGATTTACCAGATCCTAATGTTGCACTATGATTTGATAGATACAGTGTAGTTCATCATCACTATCCTCATCGCACACAGACTCAGTGTAGCATGCCCCTTCGGCTGGGTCCAGTAGAACCACTGTGTAGAGAGATTTTTTCTCAAATATTATTTTTTGTTTCTTTAGGTAGATGAATCCATTCATATCTATGGCCCAGTCTATCCCTAACAATGCAATATATGTCTTATTCTCATCCACAATTTCTATTACCTCAAAATTGGTTTGTGTGCCTGCACCTTTGATGTCTACTATAACTCCTTACAGTATCCCCATAGGCAAGCTCTTCTGTTGGTTCACCATCCGTAATTGGATAGGGGACCATTGTAGTGTGGGCCTGCCCATGCACTCCCAAGTCTGTTGAGGTAGGACATTCGCATCTGACCGCAAGTCCAAAATGAACTGATCCATCTCATAGTCCCCAATCTGGGCAGTCAACCACATTTCCCGCCCAGTGCACAACACATGCTTTCCTAGTTTCTAGACAATGCATGGTTCATTCGACCATGTGCACCTAGTTATCAACTCTTGCAAACCCTTCAATGCTTTAGTGTCCCATAGTAGCTTCATGCATGTCTCTAAAAAGGTAGTTAGCATAAAAGTATCTATCTCTAGCTTAGTTTGATCCTTGCTACCCAACGTAGAAGCCTCCACGAAGCTCTTCTTAGCTTCCATAAATGTTTCCTTCGCACGCTCCAAATTAAATTCAGGTCATTTTGTATGGGCCTTGCGAACCCATGCATCCTCCTCCGATTGCTTCCCTTTATCTTCTCTTGTAGTTGTACCACTTCTAAGCATCATGTTCATGTTAGGATCTTCCTCGTGCAGTTTAGCCTTCATCATTTGGATGTTTTGAGTGTGAGTAGCCTGAAGCACCCCCTTTTCCCACATCTGTACAATTAGTCTAGGGTGGTCTACTGCTTCATGGTCAAATTGGTAACAGTACAAGCAACATGTTATGGTTGGGTTCGCGCAATCATGCACGTAGTGCCCAGGTCCTCCACAATTATAGTAGATTAATTGTCCCCGCACCCGTCTAGGTCCCATTCCCCTCGTCCATACCCTCATCCATCTAATCTACCCCGCGCTATTGCTACAGCTAGATCTTGACCTCGCGCCTCTGTCTGCATCCTATAAGTAGGTGTCTGATCCATCAACAACTCATAACTTTAGTAATTTCATTCATCATGGCCCATCATCCTACAAAAGTTGCAAAATAACTGCTGGGAGGGTTGTCTCAAGTTCTCCAATAGATGATAGTTGTCTGTGGCATGCATTCCTCCCACCTGACATATTGCACACTAGAGTGTGGGTGCCATGCTTGGCCCTGCTTGTGCCTCAGGTCGCAATCGCATTGGTCCACCCACCAAGTAAGTTGTAAAGAGCAGACAATGATCCTTATCATGGCCCTGGCCCTTACATTTGATGCACAACACCTCTTCGTGCGCCTCTAACCGAGGCGCTTAACCTTGTTTCAAACTTCACATCTCTAAGCATAGGTTTTGTATTTGTATGTGGATCTGTTGAACTCCCAACCCTGGATCCTATATTGGAGTTTCATGCAATCTCATTGTTGTCTCTAAAGCTTCAGCATGGGTTGAGATTTTTTCTATGATAGCACCGTCCTCATATGTAGTGTCAAAGATGCCACAAACCACATGCAGTGTTGCACATTCGTCAGCATCATGTTGGCCTCACAGATTGTACTCTTAAATCTCTGATCCAGATCCCACGAGGTTTCACTAGGCAACATTGCGATCTCCTTGAACCCAATGATCAACTGTGTTTCCGATTTTGGTTAGCTAAATTATTTTTCAATGCATCCTGAATCACCATTATTCCCACATTTAGGTGATCGCTAGAGTACTTTATATACCATGTCAACTTGTGCTCCCATAGCACGCTAACCAGAGTAACCTTTTTGATGTTATCATCCATTATGCCTTGGGATTCCCATACACCCTTTACCATGAACCAAAACTGATCTAGTTCCTCATTTCCTATGCCTCTAAATACTGGCAGCTTCACCACACTTGCCATCCCAACCTTTAGTGGTGGCAGAGGTGGGGTAGGTGAAGATGGGTTTGATGTAGGTGAAATAGTTGATGGCCTGGACAGTGGTGGTATCAGTGGAATGCGCGACTTTATCAATTAGACTGTGCTTCTCAGAGAGAACCCTGCGAGCTCCTCTTCGCTTTCTCATGAAAGTGAAATTAGAGGACTATTTTTTAATCTTTCAGCCCCTCAATAGCCTTGTCCGCTCCTCATTACCCCAGACATCAATGGATGTGCATAACCCTTTTCTCACATAATATCATCTTAATCCAAGCATTCAACGATTTGATGTACTTACCCTGCGGTCCATGGAGAAATTGCCTTTCTACTTCATTGTAGCTCACAATTGTGTCTATCATGAATTCAGTCATAAATCCTCCTATTATTTGATCCAACCAATGATATACTTCCTGTGTGATTTTATCTTGATATGCTTCCAGCCTACACACCAACTTCAATGTCTACACAATGGGTTGATCCAGTCTGCACCTTCCCTGACTATCAGCTAGCCTCGTGATCCACTCGTACAACTCTATCGACAAAGACGCGAAGAAGATCTCATGGATTTCTGTGTATATGTAGCGATCCAACCACCTTTCCTCAGATATCCATGGATTTGTGTTTTCCTAAACGACAAACTCGTGAAGCTTCTAATCCAACCAATCTTCAAGCTCTGCTTTCATAGGGTTCCAGTGTTCCAACATCAAACATCCTTTAGGCAGATCCCAACCCCAACAACGAAACCATTTGTTGGCTTGTTAGGTCTTGACCCAGGTTTTAGAAGTGGTTTAGCCGAAAAAATCCAGCACTATCGACCCTTTTGGCAACAATCTGCAGAGCGTGGATTGAAGTCTCTCCCAAGGTAGTATGGGAGAGTGCTGGAACCAGGTTTCCGCACCCTTGGGATGTCTTGATGTGGACTAGACGGATAGTGAACCATCTGTGGCCTTGCGCGACTCTGTACTACTATTGGGCTCCACGTAGATCTGCACATGTGCGCTTCCTTATTAAGGAATTTACTACAGATATGATCTTATTCTTACAGTGTTTAATCAAACATTTAACAATAAAACCTAGTGCGCACAATCATAATTCTTAAAGACAGTGCATAAATTTAGAACATAAGCAATAGATAAATTCACGATAAAGCAAACATTGATTTAGAAATTCTTATCTTTATTTATCTTTCGCCAATACAACCAGATCTTCCCTACGCACTCAGCTGCAAGGGTCCACGCACACATCTGTAGAGCCTTTATCTATCTACCAACACCCTTGACTTGGACTTAAAAATGTTGAGGGACTATTGTCTTCATAAACACATTCCATTGAAGATCAAAACCAAAACTGACTTCTTACCATAGAGCCTTGTTCTATTTATACATTTCCGTGGTACGCGGACCATGGGCAAGCCGACTCACTTTCTATTTTCCTACATTATTTTTGGGTGGACAACCCTTTGACTTGACTCATTAAAATTCATGCTCCATGCACCTCGTGGAACCTTTACCATATTTTTACCAAAAATTGTGGGCTTTGAGCCCCAAAACTGTTACATCGGTCCTCCGCTACCCAACAAATTGGATAAAACATTTGGATCCTATCCTTCCCTACATAAGAGTTTTCACCACTTATCATTTGATCTTATCCCTCCAACCAAAGGTGGATCTCTAACCTTAGTTTGGTAATTAGATACGAACTGTGAACTTACACTTCTTGTTTATATGTTCCCATCCTTCTATGTCATTGGGAGTTGAATTTCAGAGAGTGATTCTTCCCTTATACTGTTGTAGTGAGTGGTCATCATCTCATGCATTAGGGTACTTGGAGGTGCATAGTGTGACAAGGAAAGGACAAGTCAACAAATCGAAGGAGCTCTTCTACAAGATCAACTACTATTTATGGTTGTAATCTCCTTCCATTTTTATTAATGAAGATAATTCATTGTTTTCCTATATGTGATGTTGTTATTTCATATATTTCAATAACATGTTGATCCATTGAGTGAAGTACATATATGATACTACATATATCTCGTAGTTTCTTGGCTTGTGTTATCTATCTGTGAAGGTTCTATTCTGGCATTTGGAGTTGGAATTGGAGCTTTCAAGCTAAAGAAGGAGCGAAGCATGTGAAGGATTCCAGGTAGGCCTCAATCCATCATCTATTTAGTTTAAGGAAAATAATTGTGTTCCTTGTCTCTCTGTTTTTCTAGGTTATCCACCAACTTAGGGGAGATACTTCTTTCTGGAATCGTAAATCCCATATAACACTAGTTAAGCTAGATGGCTGGCCACAATGAACAAGTTTTACTTAGAGATTAGGTAAATTATATGGCGACTATGACTTCTTATGGGACATATTTATAGGATAAGATCTTGTAGGTAGGTCGGTAGGATGACAGGTACAGGGAGCTTAATCAAATGTTTTAATAAGGTATAGGTGATCAGGATGTGGACTATCATCTCACGATAGATGGTTTGATCAGATTTATGGACAAGATATATGTGCTAGATAGTAGTGATATCAAGAATACTATCTTCACATAATTTCATGCAAAATTTTATTCAGTTCACACAAAATACCATAAGACATTGACAATAGTGAAGAAGTTTTATTATTGGTTGAATATGAAGACAGAAGTGGCAAAGTTTTTTTCAAGGTGCTTAGCTTGTCATCACATGAAGGCAGAGTGTCAGCATCCTAGTGGGTTACTACAGCAGATTCTAATTCCATAGTGCAAGTGGGAGGTGAATTCCATAGATTTTATCACAGGTTTCCTGAGGACATCTAGGCAACATGATTCTATTGGTAGGCAGGTTAACAAAGGTTGCGCACTTCATTACAGTGAAGTCCACTTATTTATCTAGCAATGTAGCATAGGTCTTCACAAAATATGTAGTAAGGATGAATG
The DNA here is from genome assembly GCA_000404065.3 of Pinus taeda. NCBI lineage: Eukaryota > Viridiplantae > Streptophyta > Pinopsida > Pinales > Pinaceae > Pinus > Pinus taeda. Next base: position 11,652 of record APFE031673656.1, on the reverse strand, counting down.
GTGTTCCGAGGAATATTATGTCAGGCAGGGATTCCAAGTTCACTTCCAAGTTTTGGAAGGAATTGTTTGTATGTTTAAGTACAGTGTTGGGCTTTAGCACAACTTATCATCTGTAGATAGATGAACAGACAAAGAAGGTCAATAGGATATGAGATGGAATGTTGAGGATGTATGTGATGCATTAATAGAGGAAACATGAGGAGTACCTTCCGTTGATTCAGTTTTCTTATAAAAATGGGTACCAAGAGTCACTCAAGATGAGTCTGTTTGAGGAACTCTATGGACGGAGTTGTAATAATCCCATCATTTGTAGTGATTCAGTGAAGATGATTTTGATTGGACTAGACATGTTGGTAGAGATGGAACACGAAATGTAGGAAATCAAAGAGAATTTGAAGGTAGCACAAGATAGGCAGAAAACTTATACTTAGAATAGGTTGTTTAAGGATTTTCACGTTGGGGAACAAGTGTAGTTACATATCAATATAAATAATATCTCCTTGAGGAGTGGATCATATGCCAGGATGTCACCTCGGTTTTCTAGACCTTTCAAGATTCTTAAGAGGATTGGACCAGTTTCCTTTGGATTTTCACTACCTCCGACGGTGAAAGTCCATGATGTTTTACATCTATCATTTGTTAATAAGTATGTAAAAATATGTTCATCATGTGATTGAATGGTATGTATTGCAAGTGGAGCCAACAGGATAATTCTAGTTGGAACTTGAATGTATTTTGTAGAGAAATATGCTCATGCTCAGAAACCAAGCAATCAAGTAAGTTAAAGTACAGTGGAAGCACTTTGGGCCCCATCAAGGGACATGGGATATGGAAAATCGGATGCAGACTATATACCTATATCTATTCCTTGGTTGAGTGAATGATTTTTGCAAATGTTTGGGTGTGATGTCTTGGTATATGTATATATGTATATGAACATAAATACCGCCATGACCTCTGTTATAAATCTAAAATAAATGGTGTGGTTGTCATGTTGTTATGTTATCATGTTGGTTGTTTCTCAATGGGTTTATCATTGTAAATACGGAAACAAGCTAAGTTATAAAGCTCTATGGCCAATTTGTTTTAATTTTGAACTGTCTTGTTGGTTGTAGGTGTCGTTGAACACCATGGATGGTGCTTCCCCATGGGGGGCGTTTTGTAACAACCTTGGTGAAAATTCCTTGTAAACAAATTTAGTAAAGGTAAAATAATAACCACAATCATGGGGCACTTATTCCAAGCTCAATGTTGGGAAAGACGTCCTAGTGTGGTTCTTCATCTGGTTATTATGGATAAGGAACTTTGCAAAGGCAATGACAAAGGATTTGGAATGAAAAAATGGCATTTTTGGCAATTTATTTATGAAAATAATGGATATTAGGATACATAGAAGATGAAAGATCACATGTTTCATGTGAGCAAGAACATGAAGGAAAAATAATGGAAAACTGAAGAAAATAGAGGCCTCATTAATAGAAAGGCTTCTGAGGATTAGTTGGTACCTTTTGTCAGTTCAGTTTTGGAGTGCTTTTCTCTCTATTCTCTCTCTCTCTCTCGCACACACTCTTCGATAGTTATATTTTTCTTGGAGCAGTTTAGAATTAGATCAAGAAAATAAAATAAGGCAAAGGGAAGAAAACATCAAGGAAGGAAGATCATGATCAACTATCTTCAACTGATTATTTGTAGGTATCGAGTTTCATGTATGATTTTCTTTCTAGTTTTGGCATGCATTGTTAGGCATGTGTATTCCTAGTTCTGTTGTTGTCATGGGCATGTGATTTTCTAGTTGTGACATTGTTCTTCAGCCTTGCCTTACCATCTTTGCATAGCTATGGTGTGGTGGAATCTACTATATTTGGCTGAGCTAGATTGCTGGATGGACTCAAAGTTGAGTGGGGTGGTCTCTAAAATAAAGAAGACAAGGCCTAGGAATCCTTGGATTGGTGTAGGTGGGATTTCAGTAAAGCTATATTTTGCGTGCCTTGTTGGGCCTATGGATCCTCGACTAGTGAATGGTGAGATATATGGTAAATCCTAGAGGTGTGTTCCCTTGATCAAGCATAAGAATTCTCGATTGGTGAATGGCCGAATATATAGTAAATCCTAAAGGGTGTAGTCTTGATTAGGCTTAGGAATCCTCGACCATTGTATGGTGGGATTTACAGTAAAGCCTAGAGTCTAGGAGGTAGGAAAATTCCTCACGGTGTAGGTGGAGGCATCCAGAGGAATCTATGCTTGCTTAAGGCCAATGGTAGGGTGGGATTGCTGTAAATCTTGGTTCTATTGATGAGGGTTGTTGTGTTTTATCCACATAAATATCTGGTTGATTTTTGTTATCATACCCACATTCATGCTTGGAATATGGCATGGGGGTGATTGGTTGAAAGACATATTTGGTCCATCCAATCTATGGTTGGTGGTTCATAAAAGTCCCGAACCTGGTTTGCTTATCCATTCATTAATAAGAGTTTCTTTTCACTGGTATGTCATGTGTAAATGTACTAGTGCATATGTGATATTTATAGTTATTGTATCCTTGATATTTATGTTGGTTATATTCTAGTTATGAATATTTTTTATGGCAATTATGATGTATGGATCTCATCATGTTTTTATTAGTAAATGAATGAACATTGATTATATGGCCTAATATATGATAATGAAGATATTGTAATGAGACATCAATGCTTCTTTGTGAATCTCAGATAATTATGGGACCACTATGCTAAGATCTGTTGTTATGACCTATAGAATTCATATTTGTGACATGTTTGATGAAATGCATGTCATGGCTAGTAGAGGTAAGTTAAAGTCATTGTTCAAATGTTTGATTTATTAACCTTGTATTGGTGTTTTTTATCATTATTGAAGGTTTCATGGAGTTCTAGCCAGTGGCCTGAGATGTAGCCATTAAAAAGTGGCTCAGAATCCGGGGTCATTGTCTCATAACTATTTGAAAAATTCCATATTTGTTGGCTTTCCTTGATGTGGGCACGAATGGATGCCTTTAGTCACATGCATTTCCTGTCAAGGGAGTGGCTAAGGTCCCATATCGGTAAGATTTAAAGTTGCCTCAGGGGTTGGTCACCTTGAAGGGTTGGTTAGTTCCAGAAGGTTCTATAGCATGTGTGGAATATCAGTTTGGTTTATCTTTTTCAATTCTACTTCTGTAACTTTACATGGGGAGATCAATCATATCATAGTAGCCTCTCATCACATGTTTACCCTAGTGGGTAAGGTAGCTTAGATAAATTTTGGAGTAGGGTGTTACATAAATGCACTACAAACAAAGATAAACGAAGATGTTGGGACCTCTAAATCAATCCTATAGAGTATGTTATCACCCAAATTTTTTCAAAAGAATCATTGTGTCAACTCTGCTTTTGGCCATGATTTCAAGGAGGTCTAAAGGTCATTTTAGTCTTGATGATGGGTAGGTGATAAGTGAAGAGTCTCATTTTCATATCCAAATGAAGTTAAATCAGCCTTGTTCCATGTCGTAGAAGTATCACATGCTATTTAGAACCCATATCTTTAACCATTTGAGAGCTATGTTGAAAAAAGAGCATACAAAGGAATGTGCAGTTTCGTATCACGCTACGAAAACAAGCTAATTTCGTAGCGGACTATGAGGAAAAAACCTTGTTTTTCTATTTTTAGTAGTAACCTTCCAAGGGGATTCTTGAGCAATTGTAAACTCATTTTTGAAAATTGAAAGAGGTTTTTCTTACAAACATTCCTATCTACAAAAACCTTTTCCATTTTGGTAATAGCTATCAAGGATCAAGAGATAAGAGCTTCCATAAATGTTTCCTTCGCACGCTCCAAATTAAATTCAGGTCATTTTGTATGGGCCTTGCGAACCCATGCATCGTCCTCCGATTGCTTCCCCTTATCTTCTCTTGTAGTTGTACCACTTCTGAGCATCATGTTCATGTTAGGATCTTCCTCGTGCAGTTTAGCCTTCATCATTTGGATGTTTTGAGTGGGAGTAGCCTGAAGCACCCCTTTTTCCAACATCTGTACAATTAGTCTAGGGTGGTCTACTGCTTCATGGTCAAATTGGTAACAGTACAGGAAACATGTTATGGTTGGGTTCGCGCAATCATGCACGTAGTGCCCAGCTCCTCCACAATTATAGTAGATTAATTGTCCCCGCCCTCGTCTAGGTCCCATTCCCCTCGTCCATACCCTCATCCATCTAATCTACCCCGCGTTATTGCTGCAGCTGGATCTTGACCTCGCGCCTCTATCTGCATCCTGTAAGCAGGTGTCCGATCCATCAACAACTCATAACTTTAGTAATTTCGTTCATCGTGGCCCATCATCCTACAAAAGTTGCAAAATAACTGCTGGGAGGGTTGTCTCAAGTTCTCCAATAGATGATAGTTGTCTGTGGCATGCATTCCTCCAACCTGACATATTGCACACTAGAGTGTGGGTGCCATGCTTGGCCCTGCTTGTGCCTCTGGTTGCAATCGCATTGGTCCACCCACCAAGTAAGTTGTATAGAGCAGACAATGATCCTTATCATGGCCCTGGCCCTTACATTTGATGCACCACACCTCTTCGTGCGCCTCTAACCGAGGCGCCTAACCTTGTTTCAAACTTCGCATCTCTAAGCATAGGTTTTGTATTTGTATGTGGATCTGTTGAACTCCCAACCCTGGATCCTATATTGGAGTTTCATGCAATCTCATTGTTGTCTCTAAAGCTTCATTATGGGTTGAGATTTTTTCTATGATAGCACCGTCCTCATATGTGGTGTCAAAGATGCCACAAACCACATGCAGTGTTGCACATTCGTCAGCATCATGTTGGCCTCACGGATTGTACTCTTAAATCTCTGATCTAGATCCCATGAGGTTTCACTAGGCAGAATCGCGATCTCCTTGAACCCGATGATCAACTGTGTTTCCGATTTTGGTTAGCTAAATTCTTTTTCAATGCATCCTGAATCACCATTATTCCCACATTTAGGTGATCGCTAGAGTACTTTATATACCATGTCAGCTTGTGCTCCCATAGCACGCTAACCAGAGTAACCTTTTTGATGTTATCATCCATTATTCCTTGGGCTTCCCATACACCCTTTACCATGAACCAGAACTGATCTAGTTCCTCATTTCCTATGCCTCTAAATACTGGCAGCTTCACCACACTTGCCATCCCAACCTTTAGTGGTGGCAGAGGTGGGGTAGGTGAAGATGGGTTTGATGTAGGTGAAATAGGTGATGGCATGGACAGTGGTGGTATCAGTGGAATGCACGACTTTATCAATTAGACTGTGCTTCTCAGAAAGAACCCTGCGAGCTCCTCTTCGCTTTCTCATGAAAGTAAAATTAGAGGACTATTTTTTAATATTTCAGCCCCTCAATAGCCTCCTCCGCTCCTCATTACCCCAGACATCAATGGATGTGCATAACCCTTTTCTCACATAATATCATCTTAATCCAAGCATTCAACGATTTGATGTACTTACCCTGCGGTCCTTGGAGAAATTTCCTTTCTACTTCATTGTAGCTCACAATTGTGTCTATCATGAATTCAGTCATAAATCCTCCTATTATTTGATCCAACCAATGATATACTTCCTGTGTGATTTTATCTTGATATGCTTCCAGCCTACACACCAACTTCGATGTCTACACAATTGGTTGATCCAGTCTACACCTTCCTTGACTATCAGCTAGCCTCGTGATCCACTCGTACAACTCTATCGACAAAGACGCGAAGAATATCTCATGGATTTCTGTGTATATCTAGTGATCCAACCACCTTTCCTCAGATATCCATGGATTTGTGTTTTCCTAAACGACGAACTCGTGAAGCTTCTGATCCAACCAATCTTCAAGCTCTGTTTTCATAGGGTTTCAGTGTTCGAACATCAAACATCCTTTAGGCAGATCCCAGCCCCGGCAACGGAACCATTTGTTGGCTTGTTAGGTCTTGACCCAGGTTTTAGAAGTGGTTTAGCCGAAAAAATCCAGCACTATTGACCCTTTTGGTAACAATCTGCAGAGTGTGGATTGAAGTCTCTCCCAAGGTAATATGGGAGGGTGCTAGAACTAGGTTTCCGCACCCTTGGGATGTCTTGATGTGGACTAGACAGATAGTGAACCATCTGTGGCCTTGCGCGACTCTGTACTACTATTGGGCTCCACGTAGATCTGCACATATGCGCTTCCTTATTAAGGAATTTACTACAGATATGATCTTATTCTTACAGTGTTTAATCAAACATTTAACAATAAAACCTAGTGCGCACAATCATAATTGTTAAAGATAGTGCATAAATTTAGAACATAAGCAATAGATAAATTCACGATAAAGCAAACATTGATTCAGAAATTCTTATCTTTATTTATCTTTCGCCAATACAACCAGATCTTCCCTTCGCACTCAGCTGCAGGGGTCCACGCACACATCTGTAGAGCCTTTATCTATCTACCAACACCCTTGACTTGGACTTAAAAATGTTGAGGGACTATTTCCTTCATAAACACATTCCATTGAAGATCAAAACCAAAAACTGACTTCTTACCATAGAGCCTTGTTCTATTTATACATTTCCGTGGTACGCAGACCATGGGCAGGCCGACTCACTTTCTATTTTCCTACATTATTTTTGGGTGGACAACCCTTTGACTTGACTCATTAAAATTCATGCTCCATGCACCTCGTGGAACCTTTACCATAGTTTTACCAAAAATTGTGGGCTTTGAGCCCCAAAACTGTTACACCGGTCCTCCGCTACCCAACAAATTGGATAAAACATTTGGATCCTATCCTTCCCTACATAAGAGTTTTCACCACTTATCATTTGATCCTATTCCTCCATCCAAAGGTGGATCTCTAACCTTAGTTTGGTAATTAGATACGAACTGCCAACTTACCCTTCTTGTTTATATGTTCCCATCCTTCTATGTCATTGGGAGTTGAATTTTAGAGAGTGATTCTTCCCTTATACTGTTGTAGTGAGTGGTCATCATCTCATGCATTTAGGGTACTTGGAGGTGCATAGTGTGACGAGGAAAGGACAAGTCAACAAATCGAAGGAGCTCTTCTACAAGATCAACTACTGTTTATGGTTGTAATCTCCTTCCATTTTTATTAATGCAAATAATTCATTGTTTTCCTATATGTGATCTTGTTATTTCATATATTTCAATAACATGTTGATCCATTGAATGAAGTACATATATGATACTACATAGATCTCGTAGTTTCTTGGCTTGTATTATCTATCTGTGAAGGTTCTATTTTGGCATTTGGAGTTGGAATTGGAGCTTCCAAGCTAAAGAAGGAGCGAAGCATGTGAAGGATTCCAGGTAGGCCTCAATCCATCATCTATTTAGTTTAAGGAAAATAATTGTGTTCCTTGTCTCTCTCTTTTTCTAGGTTATCCACCAACTTAGGGGAGATACTTCTTTCTGGAATCGTAAATCTCATATAACACTAGGTAAGCTAGATAGCTAGCCACAATGAACAAGTTTTACTTCGAGATTAGGTAAATTATATGGCGACTATGAGTTCTTATGGGACATATTTATAGGACAAGATCTTGTAGGTAGGTCGGTAGGATGACGGGTACAGGGAGCTTAATCAAATGTTTTAATAAGGTATAGGTGATCAGGATGTGGACTATCATCGCACGATAGATGGTTTGATCAGATTTAGGGACAAGATATATGTGCTAGATAGTAGTGATATCAAGAATACTATCTTTAGATACTTTCAAGCAAAATTTTATTCAGTTCACGCAAAATACCATAAGACATTGACAATAGTGAAGAAGTTTTATTATTGGTTGAATATGAAGACGGAAGTGGCAAATTTTTTTTCAAGGTGCTTAGCTTGTCATCACATGAAGGCAGAGTGTAAGCATCCTAGTGGGTTACTACAGCAGATTCTAATTCCATAGTGCAAGTGGGAGGTGAATTCCATAGATTTTATCACAGGTTTCCTGAGGACATCTAGGCAACATGATTCTATTGGTAGGCAGGTTAACAAAGGTTGCACACTTCATTACAGTGAAGTCTACTTATTTATCTAGCAATGTAGCATAGGTCTTCACAATATATGTAGTAAGGATGAATGGTGTTCCGAGGAATATTATGTCAGGCAGGGATTCCAAGTTCACTTCCAAGTTTTGGAAGGAATTGTTTGTATGTTTAAGTACAGTGTTGGGCTTTAGCACAACTTCTCATCTGTAGATAGATGAACATACAAAGAAGGTCAATAGGATATGAGATGGCACATTGAGGATGTATGTGATGCATTAATAGAGGAAACATGAGGAGTACCTTCCGTTGATTGAGTTTTCTTATAAAAATGGGTACCAAGAGTCACTCAATATGAGTCTGTTTGAGGAACTCTATGGCTGGAGTTGTAATAATCCCATCATTTGTAGTGATTGAGTGAAGATGATTTTGGTTGGACTAGACATGTTGGCAGAGATGGAACACGAAATGTAGGAAATCAAAAAGAATTTGAAGGTAGCACAAGATAGGAAGAAAACTTATACATATTAGAATAGGTTGTTTAAGGATTTTCAGGTTGGGGAAAAAGTGTAGTTACATATCAATCTAAATAAGATCTCCTTGACGAGTGGATCATATGCCAGGATGTCACCTCGGTTTTCTAGACCTTTCAAGATTCTTAAGAGGATTGGACCAGTTTCCTTTGGATTTTCACTACCTCCGACGGTGAAAGTCCATGATGTTTTACATCTATAATTTGTTAATAAGTATGTAAAAATATGTTCATCATGTGATTGAATGGTATGTATTGCAGGTGGAGCCAACAGAATAATTCTAGCTGGAACTTGAATGTATTTTGCAGAGAAATATGCTCATGCTCAGAAACCAAGCAATCAAGTAATTTAAAGTACATTGGAAGCACTTTGGGCCCCATCAAGGGACATGGGATATGGAAAATTAGATGCAGACTATATACCTATATCTATTCCTTGGTTGAGTGAATGATTTTTGCAAATGTTTGGGTGTGATGTCTTGGTATATGTATAGATATATATATGAACATAAATACCGCCATGACCTGTGTTATAAATCTAAAATAAATGGTGTGGTTGTCATGTTGTTATGTTATCATGTTGGTTGCTTCTCAATGGGTTTATCATTGTAAATACGGCAACAAGCTAAGTTATAAAGCTCTATGGCCAATTTGTTTTAATTTTGAACTGTCTTGTTGGTTGTAGGTGTCGTTGAACACCATGGATGGTGTTTGTTGCAGGATATTATCCCCTAAGGCTCTTGGGTGGAACCCTAGCAGACTGAAAGTTGTCTAAGTCAAGAAACATA
>APFE031673653.1:15769-70976 GCA_000404065.3 Pinus taeda | reverse complement strand
TCCTTGGATGAGGAATCAAATTATGTATCCAACAAGTGTTGTCGCTCAAAATTTGAGTAAATCCATAGGGATATAAATTGAAAATACGAGTTGAAAAAAATAGTTTTTCTTTTTTCCCCTCTAAAATTTGATGATGTAATATAATCTTATTTTATTATTTCCACTATTATTATATAATTTCCTTAGGAGGACCAATTTTATACCTCAAAATTCCCCTAATGGATATGCCACTAGAAGCCCCTATTAACTAAGAACTGCACCAATATCATAGTTGGAGACATCTATCTCAATCTCAAATGGTTGTTGCAGGTCTGATAATGTGAGCATTGGTGCAGAGAAGAGGCAATGCTGCAACTTCGCAAATGCCTTTTGTTGGGATTCAGACCAAAATAACTTTGCTTTCTCTCAGCCCTTGGTGACTTGAGTTAAAGGTTAGGTGATCTGAGAGAACCCCAACACAAACCTGCTGTAGAAATTGGTGAGACACAGAAAGTTGTGGAACTCTGTTAGAGTGGTTTGGGATAGCAAATTCCAAATGACTTGTATCTTCGTTGGGTCCCCATGCACACCCCACTCATCAATGATGTACCCCAAGTATTGAACGTGGGTCATACCAAAAGTGCATTTCTCCAAATTGGCACACAACTTGTGTTGTCACAGGGTTTGGAGGATATGTCGAATAGAGTGGAGATGATCTTCCTAACTCTGTCCAAAGCTTAGGATGTCATCCAAATACATCACCAGAAATGAGTTTGTGAACCGTTGCAAGATGTCATCCATTAGCCTCATGAAGGTTGTGGGGGCATTCATCAACCTGAAAGGCATGACCAACCATTCAAAAAGTCCCTCCTTATATTTGAAGGCAGACTTCCACACATCGGGGGTTCGATTGGTACTTGGTGATAACTGGAATTAAGTCAATCTTACTAAAATATTTGGCCCCCTTGAGCTAGTCCAGAAGGTCATCAATCTGTGGGATCGAATACCTGTTTTGGATAGTGATCTTGTTTAACACCGGATAGTCAATACAGAGTCTCCAGGTCTCATCCTTCTTCTGTACCAACATGGTTAGGCTCCCACAGGGTGATGAACATGGCTTGATGAGCCATTTCTGCAATAACTCCTAAATTTGCCTCTTGATTTCATCGTTCTCCATAAAAGAGCATCAATAAATTGGTCCATCAGGCCTCATCCAACAACATTGAAATAATAAATGGTTTCTTTCTGTATGACTTAAGAATTCAAGGTTCTTTTATTCAGCTTTCTAATCCAAAAGGCTTTCACAAAAATAAGAAGGTCCTTAAGGCCCCAACCACCCCATGAATTAGGAAATGTTATCTTTTCCAAAGCCACCCATGGAAGAACAAATTCTTATTTAGACCCATCCCACAAGAACCTCCCACAGATTTTCCTTATATTTGCTAAAATTCCTTTCAGAACCCAAGTTAGAGCCAATCAAAAAATATGGATGGCTTCAAGTATTGATTTGATCAGTACTAACCTACCAGCTCTTGAGAAACATTTGAAACTCCAATGCTTAGGCCTTTTCTCCACTTAGGCCAATAACCACATCTAGTCATGATTCCTATATGAATTGGTTTTTAAATAGAAGCCCAGATATTTGATGATCTAGGTGGATATTGGTGGCCACCCACCTATTCCACCTTGACCTCCAGTTGGTTTCATCAGTTTCCTTTATTATAGAAACATTTACTATTTTTAGCAATTTTTCGGGTATAAGGAGTTAGGGCTCAAACTGGTTGAACCTTTACAAGACCAACCTCACAAACCCTGACGACCTCCCATAGTGGAAGAAACGAAATATGAGGGAGTAGGATATCCTTTCAAAATATTTCTTGAGGAATCCCTTGAGCCACAGAGGAATGCGACGATGGATAAGTATGCCTAGATCTTTCAACAACTACCCACAAGCGACGCATCTTCATCCAACAACCACTCTAGTAGTGCCACTCCCTTTAAGGTACAAGTCAACTTTAACATTCCCATATTTGAAGGCCAAATAGATGTAGACATTGTCGATATATGGTTAAATATGTTGGAAGGATAATTTTCAGTTCATGACTTTTCCAGTCGGGAAAATATTACTTTTTCACTCCTCAAAGTCACCCCCCTGTCAAGGACTATTGGGAAACCTATTGTGAACAGAAGGGTGAGAGGGAACCCTCATTGATTTTACCTGCACCCACTTGGAATTATTTCTAAGACACCATCAAGGAACAACATTACACTATCAGGAGCTATGAAGATAAATACATAAAGCGGACCACATTGTGGCAGTGAAAGGACCAAGACATGCCAAAGTTCAAAAATATTTCTCATACCCTTTGCATGAAGGTGGGTATCAAGGATTTTGAGAAGAATTTTTCACTCAAGTACCGTGATTGTCTATACAAGTACATCTAGGATGATATGGAGTTATGGGACATCTTCTTGCATAGTGTCGCCTATTGATATGTTGTCAAGATCAAGCATAAATTTTAAAAAAAGAAGCGAGACTTTGTATTTGTGAATCATAAGCAAGGGAAAGGTTCCCCCATATCGTAGAACAAAGGACAAAGCCAAGGCGCAACGACCCAGGACAACCCATTGAATACGCAAGCATAGAATAATGACACAAAGACAAATAATGACATAGGGAAATGGTGTGAGTTCCATAAAAGCCCCACTCACAAATAATTGAGTGTCGAGCCAAGTAGTCATTGTTGGCTGAGCTTAAGGCTTCCGAATCAGATGCATGTTTTGACTTCGAGTAAGAACTCAAAAAGGGGAATGAAAAAGGGAAGAATATTATTGACACGGAGCCTAATGCCATCGTCTCCACCACTAAGATCTAAAAGATTGAGCCCGAAGATCCAAAGGAGGGGGAAGAAACTCTTTGACTCACAGATGTGGGTGAAGGGTTCTTCATTCCAGTTCATTGTCAACAGTGGAATCCAAAAGAACCTCATTTCAGTAGAGGTTGTGAAGCGGTTGGGCCTACCAACCACTCCATAGTTGTAGTCATACACCATCGAGTGGATTCACCAAGGACGAGATCTATATGCCAACCAACAATGCCGCCTTCCCTACAAGATCAAGTCCTTTACATATGAGGTATTGTGTGATATTTATCCTCTTGAATTTTGTGATGTTTTATTAGGCCAACCATACTTGTGGAATCATCTTGTTGTATATCAGTGTAGGCCTCGCACTATTATTATTTATTTGGGAAACAAGGTATACATGATACTCGAGGTAGCACCACCTACCACCATCTCTTTAATATTTGTGAAGAAATGCAGTAAGATCATTTCCCAGACTGGGAAATTTGTCTTCCTTATGATTTTCCCTCAGGGAAAGAATAAGATTGTGGCCACATCCACAACCTCGAAATAAGGCTCCTCCATGTGATAACAACAGATAGACAAGGTCGTGGAGGAGTACAGGGACATCTTCACCTCACCAACAGAGGCACCCCTGCACTGTGAGGTCAAGCACTCCATCAATCTGACCTTGGGCGTTTTGATACCCAACAAACTGATCTACTGACGCTTTGCTCTGGAGAACGATGAAATTTAGAGGCAAATTCAGGAGCTATAGTAAAAATGGCACATCAAGAAAATTTCATCACTTTTGTGGGAGTCCGATCATTGTTGAATTTATAGAATTTGCTCCCGGAGGACCAAGACATCCGACCCCCTCGAATCATTACCCAGGAATCCATAGACATAAACTCCCCCTAGGGTTATTTTGATGTCTCAGTACAAGCTGAAGGCTGTGTTGGAGGGGCGGTGTTGCATATGGATAATATAATGTCTTATAGAATCAAGTTCAGCCTTGGCAGAGGCACCAACAACTATTCTGAATTAAGCAGCCTAAAATACCTTCTCCTTTTTGCAAAAGAACAAAATTGCCAACAACTTCAGATATTCGGAGACCCACAGCTCATAATTAACTGGACAAATGAAGTTAAGCATTGTCACTTGCACACACTTAGAGATATTATGACTGATATCCTTTCTCTAAAGTCCCAATTTCATTCATTTGCATGCTCACATATATACAAGGAAAGGAATGAGATCGTTGATCGTTTATCCAAAGAGGCAGCGCAACTGAACAGAGGTCAATGGCAGATACAGGAATACAAGGGCGACAGTTTCTACAGTTACTATCATCGTCCTTTTATGGACATGATTGGTTCCTATCAGAATGATCGCTAGATCATTCACCAACTTTTCTTTTACTTTCTCCTTCTATGTATATAACTTACCAGTTTTCAGTATATTTTTGGACAAAACTCATATTCTCATAAACTTACTGGACCTCTCAAAAGTTTATTATCAGTAAGCATCATAATAGTTTTTGTAAAGCTTATAATAGCTCTAGAAAATACTCCCTTTTTGCTGACAACAATTCATATCTGAAGTATCATACAACATGTAATTTTCCTATCTTTTTAATGAAAATTACGCTTTTTTTGAGGAAAAAAAAAGACAACTCTCTCGAATAGGTATCCAATCCCACAAATTTATGACATTTTGGACCAGCTCAAGGGCGAAAAATATTTCAGTAAGACTGGTTTGAATTTAATTTATCACCAAGTACCAATCAAACCCTCTGATGTGTGGAAGAATACCTTTAAATCATAGGAAGGCCTTTTTGAATGGTTGGTCATGCCTTTGGGTTGACGAATGCCCTCAAAACATTTGTGAGGCTGATGGATGACATCTTGCAGCCCTTCACCAACTAATTTGTGGTAGTGTATTTGAACGACATCTGTATCTTCATCCAGAGTTGGGAACAGCACCTGCACCATATTCAGCAAGTCCTCCAAAACCCGCGATAACACAAGTTGTGTGCCAATTTGGAGAAATGCACTTTTGGTATCACCTAGTTTCAATAATTGGGGTACATCATTGATGATCGACATGTGCATGTGGACCCATCTGGGATACAAGTTATTCGAGATTTGCCAAACTCGACCACTCTAATAGAGCTACGCAGCTTTATGGGTCTTTCCTATTTCTACCGCAGGTTCATTTTGGGTTTCTTTCATATCACTTGACCTTTGAGTCAACTCACCAAGGGCGAAGCAAAAGGAAAATTCTTTTGGTAAGAATCCCAACAGAAGGAATTTTTCAAGTTGAAGCATCGCCTCTGCTCTGTACATTGCTCACATTAACAGACATGCAACAACCATTTTAGATTGAGACAGATGCCTTTGACTATGCTATCGAGGTAGTTCTAACTCAACAAGGGAATTCAGTAGCATATCATAGTGAGACACATTCAGACGCAATATGAAAGTGTTCCACATATGACAAAGAGATGTATTCCATTGTGCAGGCCTGCTGACAATGGAAGCATTACATTCTAGGGATGGAAACGTCATCCACACAGACCACTGACCCTTGCAGTTCATACAAACATAAGGAAAGTTTTAGAATGATCGCCATCAAAAGTGGTCCACATATCTACAATAGTTCTATTTGAAGATCAAGTACAAGAAGGGAACCACCAATAATGTTGCATACTATCTCAACCGACCATTAGTTATGGTACTGACCATTGCGCTCAACACATGTGGACACAAGGGTGACTGCATCTTTACAAGAGAAATCCAGAATTCAGCAACACATACCAAATTCTCCTAGAAGGAAAAAGAGTTTCATATTTTCACCTCCAGGGCACACTGTTAAGCCACCTGGGACACCTCTATGTTCCTTCAATCGAGTGTTCAAAGATTATTTTGGAGGTGCACTACAATCGGGTCAATGGACATTTCAGATTAGAGAAAATAGTGGCAGTGTTGCAGAAGTATTTTTATTGGTCGAACCTTCCACGAGATGTTGGGAAGTACATCAGATATTTCACTTCTTATACCATTTCCAAACCGACAATAAATAAGCAAGGCCTATATACTCCTCTTCCTACTCATAGTGAGCCTTAGGAATCCATCTCCATGGATTACATGTCAGGATTTCCTTCTACTAAGCATGGAAATGACTGTGTTTTCGTGGTCATCAACAGATTCTATAAGATGGCCATTTTGGAAGCCTACAAGAAGAGTATCATAGCAGAAGCCACTGTTAAGCTTTTCTTTGTACGAGTGTTGGTACATTTTCAGATCCCACAGTTATTATCTCAGATCCAAACAACACCATCACCAAGTTGTAGGGGACAATGTCTTCAAGATCATCATTCAACCGTTCCTTGGTCTACACTAACTATTTATTGTGGATCAGCTACGACCATACTTTTCCCCATTGTTGGATACATCCAACTTTGCTGAGCAACTGACACCAACAAAGCTCAACCCAAGCTGCATCGAAAAGGCCATAACTGATAGGATCATGAAAACACATATCAAGAACACTCACTAGTAGAGGATCCAGCTATATCGAGTTGTCAAAGCATGACAAATCCTCCACCAAGGAAAGTGGTTCACCAGGAACCAAGTTCAACAAAAATTTCTTCACCTCATGGAGGCTCTACACGCAATTGGGACCATTTATTCCCAAGGGGGAAGGACTAATACAGGTGGATATTAGTTTCCACCCACCTATTCCACATTGACCTCCAATAATTTTCATTAGTTTCCCTCTTTATAGCAGCATTTACTAATTTTAGTAGTTTTTTGGGTCTTGAACTTCCGAAGTTGTTTTGAGCCCCTAAATGACATTTTTTCGAGGTCTATGGGTTTACCAAAAATCATATAGTACTTAGAGATATATTTCCAATGAGGTATCGTACATGCAAAACATAGATCATATGACCAAGTTACAACCCCAGGAATTTGGTTGCCCAGCTAACACTAATATGGCCCACAAACTCTTGGCATTCCATATCCTGGTGTTATGGTTTTGGTTGTTTAGGTTCCTCTTTTTCGTTCAATAATAAAAATTCCCTTGAGCCTATTTGTAACATAATTCAAAGGCATGTATCCGCCATATTTATTCTTAGAGATAAGCAACCATCATTCGAGCTAGTTTAATTCCATCCTGCTTGTAAGCATCTTTCAGTTCCTTGATATTAACAAAATGAAGATTTATTTCTACTGTATCTTTGTGTTTATGTTTATATTTGTATTTTGTTGTGTTCCACATATGTCAAGATCATGTGAGGTTTTCACAGATCAACTTAACTGCAAAAGTTAAGTAAGTCTAAGCCCTCCTCACCTCTCCACTGAGTAGCCCATTGTATAATAGGGTAGATTTATGAACATTGATGATCATTCCTATGGCTTTCTAAAATAGAGCAAGGGATTCCTTAATTAATTCCAAGTCTTCTCTCGAACCATTGCAAAAAATTACGATATCATCCATAAAAATCAAGTGATAAAGAGATTTACTTCCACTACAATGCCCTATAGGTCACCCCGACGTGTAGCATCCAGAATCAGTATGCTCAACCCTTTAAATCCTAACATAAATAGGAGAGGAGACAAAGGGAAACCTTGACTTAGTCCTCTCTAGGCATGAAAAAAAGGGGATGTTGAGTCATTAATCAAAACTGCAAAGGATACATTATTCATGCATCCCATAACCTAGTTATTAAAGGGACATCAAACTCCAAGTGAGTAGGAATCATTCAAATTTCCAGTTGACTCTTTTATAAGCATTTGACAAGTCAATTTTTGCAACAATCCCTTTCGACTTCTAGATTTTTATGTTGTGAAAACCTTCTTGTTCCACCCCAATAGCTTCATAGATCTAGTGATGCTCTAGAAAACCAAAGTTTTCTTTAGATACATTCCTATATAGCACAGGTCACAGGTGCATGGCTATGATCTTGGCAACGATTTCGTAAATGAAATTGCACATAGAAATAGGCTTGAAATAATCAAAAGATTGGGGATCGTCCACCTTTGGGATAAGTGTTATAAAGGTTGAATTTATTGGACCATGAATTCTCCCATTTTTTCGAGAATCATCAAACACCCATAGAATTTTTTCCCCTATCAACTCAAAAAATCCCAAACATAACTCCACAGTCTAGCCATCCGACCCAGGACTTTTATCCTTCTACATTCATTTTAGAACTGCGAACAAATTTCCTTTTATTAAAAACTCCATTAGATTCTGATTATCTTCCTCATCCAAAAATATCAGAAAGAACTGGGCTACATAGACTATTTCAACAATGGAAGCCTCTTTCGGGGCCTTTAACAAATTTTGGAAGAAAGCCTTTCCCAAGGATGCAAATTCGTCAAAGCTTTCTTCCTTGCATCCACCAAGTTTTGGAATTTCCCAAATCGTATTACATTTTTTTTACCTTTAGCATAGTTGTGAAAGAATTTTGTGTACTCATCCCCACTTTTAATCCATACCGCTTGTTTGTTCAGCTTCCATTATTATTCCTTCTCGGCCAAAATATTTCTCTTTGAGGTTTCCAATTGCATGATCCTATGTTTGGTATTCGTAGAATCATACCATCCACCCTCAAGTGCTTCAAGTATTTCCAGTTCTCCTTCAACATATTTAAGTTCTACCTCATATCTATCCTTCTTCTAGATTTCCCATTGGATGGACGCTTTCTTAAACTTCTTTTAGTTATTCACAAATTTCTGAGTAATGGATACCCTTGAATCCAAATGGAATGAAGACCATGTATCCTTTACTAGCTACACATAACTTTCTGCCTAGAATGATTAAATTTAAAAGGACTTTCAGAATTTTAATTTCCTCCCTTTAATTCTAGTAGAACCAAATGGTGATCAAATTCTCCAACAATTCCAATCCATTGCCAAATTAGGGGAAGAGTGCCAACCATGTTTTCTGTTAGAAGAAATTTATCAAGACGCTTGGCCACCATCATGTTTCCAGTTCACGTGTTCTTCAAGGTTTAAGTTTAATGAGATTAACATGAATAAGATGATTGTCAGTGAATATCCTGATAAAAGTCCACCATTGGGACCAAGAGGGCTTGAGGACCCCATATTTCCAATGCACAAAATTCATATGTCTTCTATAATGAGATTATCTTTCTTCATGAATGGAAACCATTAAACTGTTCTTAAGAGGAGCTCTTTCATAACGAGGTTCACAAATATTTAATTCCATGCTCAGTTATGTTGAGTAAATGTTTGCTCTAAGGACCATATCAGAGCCCCATATGTTGGAGACCTTAATAAACATCAAATTGAGACCCATGGCCAAACCCCCTGATCAAAGCCTTGCATCAAATGAGAAAAAAGACCAACCATGGAACATTTTATTCAATTCTTCAGTTATCATATCTCCTGGACCCAATGTTTCCTAAAGAAAAATAATATCAAGACTAGAGGAAAGGATCAATCTTTGAAGATCTAGTTTTTTTTTGGGAACTTACTAATCCACTGTAATTGAAGGTAATAAAAATCATGTAGTAACCTTCTCAGGGGCGTGCGCTGCTCTAAGCGCCCCATAAAGAGATTATTTCTTTATTCTGCTATATCTAAAAGGGACTTCAATTACGCCTTTGAAATCTGAGATTTTATACCTCTAGATTTACCAGAGCCAGGAATAGGTAGGAGATTGCCAATGTGAAAATTCCTAATCCTCAAGGAACCCCTATTGCAGCAAATCTGAATCTAGTTAACCTAATTGAATTTAATATACATTATCAAGTTATTCTCTGAATACTAAAGAAAATTACTTCTGCAACCTACACTACTTAAAATTTGATTGCATGAAACAGAAAACTGAGTAAAGAACAAGATACATTGGACATAGTTATTTTTGGACAAAATAGTCGCCGGAAAAAGCCAATGTGGGAAAACTAGTGCAGTAGCTCTGAGGGTTTATTATTGTGCAAGAGAAATTTCTGAGTACAAATCTAGGATGCTCAACTAGCAATACTTATAGAGAAAATACTAGACAAAATACTGGTGAAATAATCTCACCTTGTCACTCGAGAAACAATGACTGGTCCTTCAGCTCTGGAGGCTCTATGTCATCCTCTAATGGCTTCTATGTTAAACTGCATCACCCCTCCTGGGTATTATGCTTCCTCTTTGCTCTGGATCCTCTGCTGGATGAGAAATTGACTTTCTTGTGTCCCAGTCTCACACCCTAGATTTCAGCAACTGAATTTCGAATTCCCTCAATAGAAACTCAACTTCTCCTCGCTGACTTAGTTGCCTCTGTGTCAACACTACGTAGGTTAACTTCAGCCCTCCTCTGGATGTATTTCTATCCTCTTTGTGCCTTGTACTCTCCGGAAATTCCTACTCCTGGATTCTCACTGCCCCTATGCTACAAGATCTCCCCAATCAATTTTCCTCCTGAGAAATTCTCATCTTAGAAAATCGATTTCCTCAATCTCTCTATGTGTCTCTAAATGAAACACAAGCCTCCTTATACTTTTCTCATTGAGAATTCAACGACTAAGATTAAGTCTCTAATCAACGGCTAATATTAAAACATGACTTGATCTGCCTTCTAGATCATTCTCTCCCATATTTTTATTAATACCTATTAATATTTTAATTGTCCTAAATTTATACTTAGGAACCCCATTAAAAATATTAATTATTTTAATAAAATACAATCTAGGTGGAATTTCACAAAGAGGTTTCTGGGTTCTTTATAAATAATGTTCCTTAGCCTCTCCAATAATTTCCATGGCTAGAGCACAATTGATGCTACCAAAAACTAACACTCCCTCTTAGCGAGGAAAGTGCTCTAGCAACAATGTCCAACTGCATGCTACTCTATCTCTGAAGCACCTCATTTCTGCACCGTTGCTGCCGCCAACATTTTGTTGCTGCTACTACTGTACTAGTACCCATGATAATGCCACTACCACTGCTACATTTACATCTCCCTCTCAAATGTTGCATCTACTATGCTGCTAGCACTGCCACTGCTAACACATGAATGTTAGAATCTCACTGCTCTAGTCTTTGACCCTCTGAATCTTCTGCGATGTTGCTAACTTCTACAATGCTGCCAACCTTACTCTGTGTTGATCAGTCTCTGATCTTTGGCTACTGCATCTGTCTCTCCAGACAATCCACTGCATCATCTAGCACTAAGTCCATCTCGTTATTGTTGAATCTCGGGTTCACATAGCAAGGAATTGATCTAAGAGGTGGACTATTCAAGTATCCTCCCCACGTTTATTCCTCTCGACTATAGCTCAATATCGCCTTATTTCCCTCCTGGAGATCCGTGTGCACTCATGGCAAACTCGTATTTGTCAAGCTTTCCTAGAGTAGCCTTAGGATCATGTTTCTCATCCTTATCCTTTTGCTTCAAAGGACATTGGGATGCAAATTCGTCTATCTTGCCACATATGAAACATTTAACCTTCGAAATGTCCTTCTGTTTCTGCTTCTGTTGTCCCTTTGATGCTAGATTTTGGTTCTCCTCCTCCTCCTTTGTCTTTGTGCCATTCCCACTGTTGTCATTGAGGTTGACCTTAACCAGATCCCTCCTTAATTCTTTTTGTTGAAGGGTTGCCCACATCTCCTGCCATGAAGGTAATCTTTCCTTGCCCAATATAATTTGAATGAAGACTTTCCATTTATCCGAGACTCCATTCAGGGTCATCCTTCAAGCCACAGCAAATGCCACCACTTCAACAAATCCTTTTGTTGTTCTAAACCCTCTAGAATATCAAAACCAACCAGAACTTGAAGAGGGAGAGGTGTAGCAGTATATTGAACAAACAATAGACACAGAAATAAACTCAGGATCTCAGGAACAAACTAGAGTAGCCACCTTAGAAATCCCTTGTGTGAACGCATCCCCGTAGGAAACCCATGGCTCTCCAGCAAGCGCCATATCCCCACTCTCTTATGCAGAAATGATCAAAAAGAAAAAGCTGATAGACATCCTTGGTTCTTCTGAAGGAGACTCTTTTGAGCGATCCACCAAAAAGGTGGGAAGGAAGTCTCGTAAGGAGATCAGAGAAGGAGAGGCGGAGAGATTAAAGATGCAGGGCAGTCAATTCACAATCGAAATGTCATTAGGCAGAAACACAAGGGCTCGACCCACAAAGGGAGGGCCTACTCCTTCCTTCCCTCGTAAATAATGCAGATTATCTCTTGGAATTGTAGGGGTTTGGGGAACCCATTGAAAGCTGAAGCAGTAAAATATCTATCAAGAATGGAACCCTCATATATCCTCCTGATCCAAGAGACAAAGATAGAAGAGGATGCTCTTCTATCCTTAAGTCGAATCAAGTGGAATAAGAACTCAATAAAAGCGGTTAGTGCCCAAGGTACTTCAGGGGGTCTTGCAACCTTATGGTCAGAGGATATGTTTCAGCTAAAAAACTCCTAAAACCATCCAACTCGTAAAGATTTGAGTTCTGCCTGCATGGATGCCGGAGGGGGGCCCTCGTCCTCCCCTCCCTCCTGAGATCGATGCCTTCAAATGTCTAGTAGCCTCCTGCAGCAAGAGGAAAGCAAACCTGAATCAACAGAAGTTTGTAAATAAAGTCGAATCCATCCCCTCTATCGAATTGCTTGCAAAACGCCCATGTCGGGTAGAGTTGGTTGGTAAACCCTAAAACGATCCAACTCGTAAAAATTTGAGTTCTGCCCACATGGATGCTAGAGGGAGGCCCTCGTCCTCCCCTCCCTCCTGATATCGATGCCTTCAAATGTCTGGTAGCCTCCTACGACAAGAGGAAAGCAAACCGGAATCAACAGAAGTTTGTAAATAAATCTGAATCCATCCCCTCTATTGAAATGCTTGCAAAATGCCCGTGTCGAACTGTGTTGAACCTAGTAGAACGCGGGCTCATTGGTCAATTTACGGGCCTCTGGCCCTCTCCCAAAGCTATTGATGGATGGGTCTAGTGAAATTGGATGCCCCTTGTCTCTGAATGAATCTGAAATCATCTAGTAGGCAGAGGCTATTATGTTTTTGTTTTCGATTCAACAAAAGACCGAGACCTTATTTTTTGAAACAGTCCATATTTCATGGGCCCCCAATGGCTCTATCTGAATAAATGGACATTGGACTTTTATCCTACCCAGCATATTCCTTCAGCTGTTCCTATCTAGGTTAGGTTACCCCACCTCCCTCTTCATTGCTGGAACTCGAAATCTATGGAAACCATTAGGAACAAACTAGACAAATACATTGATAGGGCTGAAAGGAGAGAACAATGTTCATGTGCCAGAATATGTGTTGAAGTCGACTTGGAGATAGGGTTACCTGAGGTGATCAAGCTAACCATAGCTGGCTGGTCTCACATATAAGAACTTTATTATGAACAACTCCCCTTCAAGTGCCGACACTATCACGGCTATGGCCATTTCGCTCAAAACTGCTAGAAGAAAATTAAGGAAGAATCTGAAAAAGAGAAGGGCGAACAACGGACACAAGCCCGAAAAGCAGGCACATCCAAACACACCAATAGAGCGAAAGGGAAAGGAGGGAATGCAGAGACCGGAGGACCCTCTTCTGGGAAGAGAATACCTGAAGTTCAAGCCACAGCAAATGCCACCACTTCAACAAATCCTTTTGCTGTTCTAAACCCTCTAGAATATCAAAACCAACCAGAACTTGAAGAGGGAGAGGTGTAGCAGTATATTGAACAGATAGTAGACACAGAAATAAACTCAGGATCTCGGGAATAAACTGGAGTAGCCACTTCAGAAATCCATTGTGTAGACGCATCCCGGTAGGAAACCCATGGCTCTCAAGCAAGTGCCATATCCCCACTCTCTTATGCAGAAATGATCAAAAAGAAAAAGCTGATATACAGCCTTGGTTCTTCTGAAGAAGACTCTTTTGAGCGATCCACCAAAAAGGCAGGAAGGAAGTCTCGTAAGGAGATCAAAGAAGAAGAGGCGGAGAGATTAAAGATGCAGGGCAGTCGATCCACAATCGAAATGTCATTAGGCAGAAACACAAGGGCTTGACCCACAAAGGGAGGGCCTACTCCTTCCTTCCCTGGTAAATAATGCAGATTGTCTCTTGGAATTGTAGCGGTTTGGGGAACCCATTGAAAGCTAAAGCAATAAAAAATCTATCAAGAATGGAACCCTCATATATCCTCCTGCTCCAAGAGACAAAGGTAGAAGAGGATGCTATTGTATCCTTAAGTTGAATCAAGTGGAATAAGAACTCAAGAAAAGCAGTCAGCGCCCGAGGTACTTCAGGGGGTCTTGCAACCTTATGGTCAGAGGATATGTTTCAGTTGAAAAACTCCTTCGCAACCCAACACTGGATATACACAGGACTTCAAAATCTTCCAAGTAAGATTTCTTTGGCTCTCTTCAATCTTTATGTCCCAGTTAATTTCCTGGAAAAGGACTGTTGGAATTCTCTCTCAGACTTCCTAGAAATCTATACTCCCCCAAACATCATACTGGTGGGGGATCTTAACATCAATTTAGATCTGAAAGAGAAAAAAGATGGAGTTTAGGGTAAAGATCCCTTCTATGTCTCGGTGAGGTCTCTGATTCTTGCTTGGGACCTCCTTGACCTCAAACCTAAGAAATTTTGTTATACCTAGACCAACAATAGAGTTGGTAATGCCAACATTGCTGCTCGTCTAGACTGGTTTCTAGTTCAAAGTTCTTTGATGGAGGGGAAGCATTTAATCTCTTCAAAAATTCTGCCCAAGATAACATCTGACCATAGCCCCATCTCGCTACTACTACAAAAAGAGAAATACTTAGGCCCTATTCCCTTTAGATTCAGTCCTCTTTGGGTATCGAGAGAGGGCTTTGAAATAATGGCTCAAGATTGGTTGCAACCAATTGAAGGATCCCCCAGCTTTGTGTGGGAGCAGAAACTTAAGTACACTAAATATGCCTTAAAAACCTGAGCAAAAAAAAACCCCTCTCCACTCCAACGAGTAATAGACAAAAGATTGTGCAGGCTTTAACTGAGATTCAACTAGGCATTGAAGAAACTGAAACCACCAAAGCTCAGCTGCTCATCGAACAGAACACCAAGTTCAACTCTTTTCTCTTTGTTCGCTAGGAAGAGGAGTATTGGCGCCTCAATTCTCGCAGCCTCTGGCTGCAAGATGGAGATAGAAACACATCATTCTTTCACAGACAATGCAGAGCTCGTCTCTCTCGGAATCACATCTTGGAAATATCCACTAGGGAGGGAGTAGTCATCAAAGGACAACCTCTTTTAAAATAGGCCGCCACATCTCATTTTCAGCAACTGTTTCAGGAGGATGGTTCTTCTGATGATGATTTGGCTACTGAATTTTTGTCAAACATCCCTTCGCTTGTCACTGAAAAAGAGATAGTGGAAGTCATATGGTCAATGGAGCTGAATAAAGCCCCTGGGTCGGATGGCTTCACCATCAATTTTTACAGAGCTTGCTTGAATGTAATAAAACCCAATCTCCTCTGAATGATAAAAGCCTTTGAAAAGAAATCCAAAGTGGGAGGGTGCACCAACTCCACCTTCCTTGCTTTAATCCCGAAAGAAGTTAACCCAGAGACTTTCAACAGGTTCTGGCCTAACTCACTCTGCAATGCCTCATACAAGATTCTCGCCAAACTACTAACCAATAGAGTCAAGACTCCGTTAGGGAATCTGATCTCCCCTCTTCAGGGCGATTTTGTCAAAGGAAGGCACCTCGTAGAAATTGTGATCCAAGTGCAAGAAGCCCTCCACTTTCGCCACATTTGGAAGGAAAAAGGCATGCTCATCAAGTTGGATATCTCAAATGCTTTTGATCGGGTTAAATTCTCATTCCTCTATCAATTTCTTCTCTCTTTTGGTTTTAGTGTTGAGTTTGTCAACTTGATAAAATCCTGCACATATAGACCTTGGATAGCACCCCTGGTCAATGGAAGACCTGCTGATTTCTTCCAAGCTACAAGAGGGCTCCGCCAAGGGTGCCTATTGTCACCCTTTCTATATATCCTGTTGGAAGAATACCTAAGCAGAAAGCTAATAGTTAAAAGGGAAGTAGGCTCTATCCCAGGCATTAAGGCAGCAAGAGGTATGGATCCTATAAATCATGCCTTCTTTGCGGATGACTCTCTCATCTTGGGAGGGGCCTCAATTAAGATAGAAAGGGATTTTAATGAAATTCTTAAACACTTCTGCTTAATTATTGGGGCCTTGATCAACAAAATAAAAAGTGTTGTCTACGGTTGGAATGTAGATCATCCAACTATCCTTCGAATCACTTGCTCCTTGGGATTCCCTAGGTATGACAAATGGGAAAAGATCAAATACCTAGTCCTTCCCTTAACCTTGGAACCAAGCCCGCCCTCCCTCTAGATCGAATTAATTAGCAAGATGAAAGTAAAAATAGCATATTAGGGAGGCCAATGGCTAACAAAGGCTGGGAAGCTAGTTTTGATAAAGGCAGTCCTCTCTGCCCTCCCCATCTTCTAGTCTTCCCTCCTACTAGTGCCCAAATCTATCACGGAACATATCTCCAAGCTCCTTCGGGATTTTCTATGGAACGGGAGTAAGGGAAACTAGAGCAAGTTACATCTGGTAAGATGGGATATCCTTAAAAGACCACTCCTGGAAGGTGGGTTACGGATTCGGGATCCAGCCCTGGAAAAAATGGCTCTTGGTGGAAAAATCATATGGCAGTTGTACGCAGACAAAAAACATCCTGTCAGCAAGATCCTCTGGATGAAATACCTAAAGGGAGGCTCCTTGAGAAACCTTAGAACAACATCTACTCCAACAGGAACAACAATTTGGAATTTAAGCAGAAGATGCATCAATTACTTACAGTAGCATTTATACATAATCTCGGGCAATGGTCAGAGAACCTTACTGTGGGAGGATACTATTCAAGGGAATGCCCCTTTGGCCTCCCTAAATTCCTACAACGAGTTAAAGATCTGGCTAGTGAACAAAGGTCTCCTTCGGCTTGCAGACATTTTCTTTTGGGACAACAAAGGGAATTGGGCAGGATGGACTTTTCGAGGGGTCCCAAAACCTCTTCACGCTAAAAAAAAATTGTTGTATACAACTCCCTTTGGCCTTGCCTCTGTCCACCGCTCATTGAAGGACAAATGGGGGTGGGGAAGAACAAGAATTTACACAGCAACTCAAGGTTTCTCCTCTTTACAATCTACTCATGCCCCTTCACTGACACCGAAGTGCTGGAAATCAGTTTGGTCCCCGTTTAGCCTACAAAAGGTGAATTTCTTCACATGGTTACTCATGTATAGAAAGGCACTAACAGGTGAAAATCTGAACAAAAGAGGGTTCCACAACCCCTTTAGATGCTTCTTATGCAACTCTGCTATTGAAACCTCTAATCACTTACTGGTTGACTGCGATTTCACACAAGCAGTCTGGAATTTGGTCCTTCACGGTCTTAGTGCTCCCTCCCCCTCCCAAACATCTATCGTTTCTCTTTACATCTCCTGGACAGACCAAAATCCTAAGAAAGAGGCTAAAAACGCAGTATGGAACAACATCTGGCAAGCTATTCCAAAATGCCTTTGGTGGAAAGTGTGGTTGGCTAGAAACAATTGTGTTTTCAACAATAGGCTTCTGAATTTAGTGGTAGTGGTGGCCAAAGTGAAAGCTGTCTTGCTGGAAATTGCAGGTAAATCAACTCTTGCCTCCTCTTTACCTTCAGAAGCTTTTGCATGGCTAGGATCTTGCTCGACAGGAGAGAGGAACGATTCAGTCAGCAAATCATTGAATTAAACTTTTAAACTTCGAAGATCATTTTTGTAATCCTGCATTAAAGAAAACTCTGTAGCGAATCCGAAACACTTTGAAAGATTTTGACAGAGTTGACTTTTACCACATTCTATGGGATTTATACAAGCAAGAAGACTCTTTGGCAAATAAAGGTTGTCCCCTGCCTTAAGGAAACCTTAGTCTCAATGGAGGACACTGCTCGTTTCATCCTCTGCCTTAACCAAGCTATAGTAGTCAGATATGAGTGTTGAGGCCAATGAATGCAGATCTAACTACTATAGTCGGAGCCGTTTTGAGGCCCTAAACGACGTTTTTTGGGAAATATGGGGGCTATTGTACGCATGGTAGTGCTCGGATAGATCTTTTAATGAGCTATTGTACGCGTCAAACGAAGATCGTATGCCAAAGTTACGACCCCGAGAAATTGGTGTACCAATTTACCCAAACGGGGCCTACAATTTGGCGTTTCATCTTCTAGGGTTATGTTTTGGGATGTTAAGGGTTTTCCATTGTTTCTCAACAATAAATAGGCCTTCGAGCCTCATTGTAACATAGTTCAGAGGCATGTAGCCGCCACATCTCTTCTCAGAGATAAGCTACCATTGCCCTAGCTGGTTTATTTCCAATTATGTTTGCAAGCATATTTCAGTATTTTACATTAATGAAATGAAGTATTATTTTCGTTGCATATTTGTGTTTAAGTTTATCTCTGTAATTTGTTGTGTTCCTATTTAAATCCGGATCAGTGGAATGCGACGATGGATAAGTATGCCTAGATCTTTCAACAACTACCCACAAGCGATGCATCTTCATCCAACAACCACTCTAGTGGTGCCACTCCCTTTAAGGTACAAGTCAACTTTAACATTCCCATATTTGAAGGCCAAATAGATGTAGACATTGTCGATATATGGTTAAATATGTTGGAAGGATAATTCTCAGTTCATGACTTTTCCAGTCGGGAAAAGATTACTTTTTCACTCCTCAAAGTCACCCCACTGTCAAGGACTGGTGGGAAACCTATTGTGAACAGAAGGGCGAGAGGGAACCCTCATTGATTTTACCTGCACCCACTTGGAATTATTTCTAAGACACCATCAAGGAACAATATTACACTATCAGGAGATATGAAGATAAATACATAAACCGGACCACATTGTGGCAGTGAAAGGACCAAGACATGCCAAAGTTCGAAAATATTTCTCATACCCTTTTCATGAAGTTGGGTATCAAGGACTTTGAGAAGAATTTTTCACTCAAGTACCGTGACTATCTATACAAGTACATCTAGGATGATATGGAGGACATCTCCTTGCTTAGTGTTGCCTATCGATATGTTGTCAAGATCAAGCATAAATTTAAACAAAAGAAGCGAGACTTTGGATTTGTGAATCATAAGCAAGGGAAAGGTTCCCCCATATCGTAGAAAAAAGGACAAAGCCAAGGCGCAACGACCCAGGACAACCCGTTGAATACACAAGCATAGAATAATGACACAAAGACAAATAATGACATAGGGAAATGGTGTGAGTTCCATAATAGCCCCACTCACAACATAATTGAGTGTCGAGCCAAGTAGTCAATGTTGGTCGAGCTTAAGGCTTCCGAATCAGATGCATGTTTTGACTTTGAGTTAGAACTCAAAAAGGGGAATGACAAGCATATTATTGATGCGGAGCCCAGTGCCACCATCTCCACCACCAAGATCTAAAATATTGAGCCCGAAGATCCAAAGGAGGGGGAAGCAACTCTTCCACTCACAGATGTGGGTCAAGGGTTCTTCGTTCCAGTTCATTGTCAACAGTGGAATCCAAAAGAATCTCATTTCAGCAGAGGTTGTGAAGTGGTTGGACCTACCAACCACTCCATAGTTGTAGTCATACACCATCGAGTGGATTCACCAAGGACGAGATCTATACGCTAGTCAACAATGTCGCCTTCCCTACAAGATCAAGTCCTTTACATATGAGGTATTGTGTGATGTTTATCCTCTTGAATTTTGTGATGTATTATTAGGCCAACCATACTTGTGGAAGCATGTTGTTGTATATCAGTCTAGGCCTCTCACTATTATTATTTATTTGGGAAACAAGGTATACATGATACTTGAGGTAGCACCACCTACCGCCATCTCTTTAATATTTGCGAAGAAATGCAGTAAGATCATTTCCCAAACTGGGAAATTTGTCTTCCTTATGATTTGACCTCAGGGAAAGAATAAGATTGTGGCCACATCCACAACCTCGAAATAGGGCTCCTCCGTGCGATAAAAACAGATAGACAAGGTCATGGAGGAGTACAGGGAAATCTTCACCTCACCAACAGAGGTACCCCTGCACTGTGAGGTCAAGCACTCCATCAATCTTACCCTGGGCATTTTGATACCCAACAAACTGATCTACTGACGCTTTGCTCTGGAGAACGATGAAATTTAGAGGCAAATTCAGGAGCTATAGTAAAAATGGCACATCAGGAAAATTTCATCACCCTGTGGGAGTCTGATCGTTGTTGAATTTATAGAATTTTCTCCCGGAGGACCAGGATATCTGACCCCCTCGAATCATTACCCAGGAATCCATAGACATAAACTCCCCCTAGGGTTATTTTGATGGCTCAGCATAAGCTGAAGGCTGTGTTGGAGGGGTGGTGTTGCATATGGATAATATAATGCCTTATAGAATCAAGTTCAGCCTTGGCAGAGGCACCAACAACTATGCTGAATTAAGCAGTCTAAAATACCTTCTCCTTTTTGTAAAAGAACAAAATTGCCAACAACTTCAGATATTCGGAGACCCACAGCTCATAACTAACTGGACAAATGAAGTTAATCATTGTCACTTGCACACACTTAGAGATATTCCGACTAATATCCTTTCTCTAAAGTCCCAATTTCATTCATTTGCATGCTCACATATATACAAGTAAAGGAATACAGGGGCGACAGTTTCTACAGTTACTATCATCGTCATTTTATGGACATGATTGGTTCCTATCAGAATGATCGCTAGATCATTCAACAATTTTTCTTTTACTTTCTCCTTCTATGTATATAACTTACCAGTTTTTAGTATATTTTTGGACAAACTCATATTCACATAAACTTACTGGACCTCTCAAAAGTTTATTATCAGTAAGCATCATAATAGTTTTTGTAAAGTTTATAATAGCTCTAGATAGTAGTCCCTTTTTGCTGACAAAAATTCATATCTGAAGTATCATACAACATGTAATTTTCTTATATTTTTAATGAAAATTATGCTTTTTCCAGAGGGAAAAAAGAAGACAACTCTCTCGAATAGGTATCCAATCCCACAAATTTATGACATTTTTGACCAGCTCAAGGGCGGAAAATATTTCAGTAAGATTGATTTGAATTTAATTTATCACCAAGTACCAATCAAACCCTCTGATGTGTGGAAGACTGCCTTTACATCATAGGAAGGCCTTTTCGAATGGTTGGTCATGCCTTTGGGTTGACGAATGCCCTCAAAACATTTGTGAGGATGATGGATGACATCTTGCGGCCCTTCACCAACTAATTTGTGGTAGTGTATTTGAACGACATCTTTATCTTCATCCAGAGTTGGGAAGAGCCTGCACCATATTCAGCAAGTCCTCCAAACCCTGCGATAACACAAGTTGTGTGCCAATTTGGAGAAATGCACTTTTGGTATCACCTAGTTTCAATAACTGGGCTACATCACTGATGATCGGCATGTGCACGTGGACCCATCCGAGATACAAGTTATTCGAGATTCGCCAAACCCGACCACTCTAATAGAGCTACGCAGCTTTATGGGTCTTTCCTATTTCTACCGCAGGTTCATTTTGGGTTTCTTTCATATCACTTGACCTTTGAGTCAACTCACCGAGGGCGAAGCAAAAGGAAAATTCTTTTGGTAAGAATCCCAACAGAAGGAATTTTTCAAGTTGAAGCATCGCCTCTGCTCTGCACAGTTCTCACATTAACAGACATGCAGCAACCATTTGAGATTGAGACAGATGTGTTCGACTATGCTATCGAGGCAGTTCTAACTCAGCAGGGGAATTCGGTAGCATATCATAGTGAGACACATTCAGATGTAATCTGAAAGTGTTCCACATATGACAAAGAGATGTATTCCATTGTGCAGTCCTGTTGACAATGGAAGCATTACATTCTAGGGAAGGAAACGCCATCCACACAGACCACTGACCCTTGCAGTTCAAACAAACATAAGGAAAGTTTTAGAATGATCACCATCAAAAGTAGTCCACATATCTACAACAGTTCTATTTAAATATCAAGTACAAGAAGAGAAGCACCAATAATGTTGCATACTGTCTCAACCGACCACTAGTTATGGCACTGACCATTGCGCTCAACACATGTGGACAAAAGGGTGACTGCATCTTTACAAGAGAAATCCAGAATTCAGAAACACATACCAAATTCTCCTAGAAGGAAAATGAGTTTCATATTTTCACCTCTAGGGCACACTATTAAGCCACCTGGGACACCTCTATGTTCCTTCAATCGAGTGTGCCAAGATTATTTTGGAGGTGCACTACAATCAGGTCAATGGACATTTCAAAGTAGAGAAAATAGTGGCAGTGCTGCAGAAGTATTTTTATTGGTCGAACCTTCCACGAGATGTTGGGAAGTATGACAAATATTTCACTTCTTACACCATTTCCAAACCGACAATAAAGAAGCAAGGCCTATATACTCCTCTTCCTACTCATAGTCAGCCTTAGGAATCTATCGCCATGGAATACATGTCATGATTTCCTTCTACTAAGCATGTAAACGACTGTGTTTGGTCGTCAACAAATTCTCTAAGATGGCCATTTTGGAAGCCTACAAGAAGAGTATCATAGCAGAAGCCACTGTTAAGCTCTTCTTTGTACGAGTGTCGATACATTTTCAGATCCCATAGTCTATTATCTCAGATCCAAACAACAAGTTTGTGAGTACATTTTGGTCAAGCCTTAGGTGGATGTTGGATACCAAGCTCACTAAGTCCACGACCTTCCACCCCCAAATTGATGGAAAACAGAGGTCATCAACAAGATGATCCTGCACATTATACGCATGTAAAACTCGAACCATCCACACACATGGGATGAAATCTTACCCTACGTCCAGCATATCTACAATAGATCTATCCATAGCTCAACTGGTCACAGTCCCTTTCATATGGGATTAGGGTTCCAGCCATTATGTCCCATTAATGTGGCCATACCATTTTCAACTACTCAGGCAGATTCATATAATGTCCAGTCTAAATTTGATAGGGTTAAAAAATTCATTATGTGCATTCAACACATCCACCAGCAGGTCCATGTCATATTGGAAAGATCCAATGCTAAGTACAAGAAGTGTCATGATCAGCATCGAGGGACACATAAGTTCTAGGTGGGCAACAAAGGTTGGTTACATGTATAGATGGAGCGCCTCATTAGGCTCCATCGCAAGCTTCATTTGCTCCAATATGGATCGTACACCATCACCAAGTTCTAGGGGACAATGTCTTCGAGATCATCATTCAACTGTTCCTTGGTCTACACCAACTATTTAATGTGGATCGGCTACGACCATACTTTCCCCATTCTTGGATACATCCAACGTTGCTAAGCAACTGACACCAACAAAGCTTAACCCAAGATGCATCGAAAAGGCCATAACTGATAGGATCATGAAAACACATCTCAAGAACACTCACTAGTAGAGGATCCAGCTATATCAAGTTGTCAAAGCATGACAAATCCTCCACCAAGGAAAGTGGTTCACCAGGAACCAAGTTCAACAAAACTTTCTTCACCTCATGGAGGCTCTACATGCAATTGGGACCATTTATTCCCAAGGGGAGAGGACTAATACAGGTGGATATTATTTTCCACCCACCTATTCCACATTGACCTCCAATCATTTTCATTAGTTTCCCTCTTTATAGCAGCATTTACTAATTTTAGTAGTTTTTTGGGTCTTGAACTTCCGAAGTTGTTTTGAGCCCCTAAACGACATTTTTTTGAGGTCTATGGGTTTACCAAAAATCATATAGCACCTAGAGATATATTTCCAATGAGGTATCGTACACACAAAACATAGATCATATGACCTAGTTACAACCCCAGGAATTTGGCTGCCCAACTAACATTAATGGGGCCCACAAACTCTTGGCATTCCATATCCTGGTGTTATGGTTTTGATTGTTTAGGTTTCTCTTTTTCGTTCAATAATAAAAATTCCCTTGAGCCTATTTGTAACATAATTCAAAGGCATGTAGCCGCCACATTTATTCTTAGAGATAAGCAACCATCACCTGAGCTAGTTTAATTTCATCCTACTTGTAAGCCTCTTTTAGTTCCTTGATATTAACAAAATGAAGATTTATTTCTATTGTATCTTTGTGTTTATGTTTATATTTGTATTTTGTTGTGTTCCACATATGTCAATATCATCTGAGGTTTTCACAGATCAACTTAACTGCAAAAGTTAAGTAAGTCTAAGCCCTCCTCACCTCTCCACTGAGTAGCCCATCGTATAATAGGGTAGATTTATGAACATTGATGATCATTCCTATGGCTTTCTAAAATAGAAGTAAGGGATTCCTTAATGGATTCCAAGTCTTGTCTCGAACCATTGCAAAAAATTATGATATCATCCATAAAAAGCAATTGATAAAGAGATTTACTTCCACTACAATGCCCTATAGGTCACCCCGATGTGTAGCATCCAGAATCAATATGCTCAACCCTTTAAATCCTAACATAAATAGGAGAGGAGACAAAGGGAATCCTTGACTTAGTCCTCTCTGGGCATGAAAAAAAGGGGATGTTGAGTCATTAATCAAAACTGCAAAGATACATTATTCATACATCCCATAACCTAGTTATTAAAGGGACATCAAACCCCAAGTGAGTAAGAATCATTCAGATTTCTAGTTGACTCTTTTATAAGCATTTGACAAGTCAATTTTTGCAACAATCCCTTTCGACTTCTAGATTTTTATGTTGTGCAAACCTTCTTGTTCCACCCCAATAGCTTCATAGATCTAGTGACGCTCTAGAAAACCAAAGTGTTCTTTAGATACATTCCTACATAGCACAGATCACAGGTGCATGGCTATGATCTTGGAAACGATTTCGTAAATGAAATTGCACATAGAAATAGGCTTGAAATCATCAAAAGATTGGGGATCGTCCACCTTTGGGATAAGTGTTATAAAGGTTGAATTTATTGGATCATGAATTCTCCCATTTTGTCGAGAATCATCAAACACCCACAGAATTTTTTCCCCTATCAACTCAAAAAATCCCAAACATAAGTCCATAGTCTAGCCATCCAACCCAGGACTTTTATCCTTCTGCATTCATTTTAGAACTGCCAACAAATTTACTTTTATTACAAACTCCATTAGATTCTGATTATCTTCCTCATCCAGAAATATCAGAAAGAACTGGGCTACATAGAATATTTCAACAATGGAAGCCTCCTTTGGGGCCTTGAACAAATTTTGGAAGAAAGCCTTTCCCAGGGATGCAAATTCGTCAAAGATTTTTTCCTTGCTTCCACCAAGTTTTGGCATTTCCCAAATTGTATTACATTTTTTTTACCTTTAGCATAGTTGTGAAATAATTTTTTGTTCTCATCCCCACTTTTAAGCCATACCGCTCGTTTGTTCAGCTTCCATTATTATTCCTTCTCGGCCAAAATATTTCTCTTTGAGGTTTCCAATTGCATGATCCTATGTTTGGTATTCGTAGAATCATACCATCCACCCTCAAGTGCTTCAAGTATTTCCAGTTCTCCTTCAAAATATTTAAGTTCTACCTCATATCTAGCCTTCTTCTAGATTTCCCACTGGATGGATGCTTTCTTAAACTTCTTTAAGTTATTCACAAATTTCTGAGTAATGGAGACCCTCGAATCCAAATGGAACGAAGACCATGTATCCTTTACCTGCTACACATAAATTTCTACCTAGAATGATTAAATTTAAAAGGACTTTCAGAATTTCAATTTCCTCCCTTTAATTCTAGTAGAACCAAATGGTGATCAAATTCTCCAACAATTCTAATCCATTGCCAAATCAGGGGAAGAGTGCCAACCATGTTTCTGCTAGAAGAAATTTATCAAGACGCTTGGCCACCATCATGTTTCCAGTTCACGTGTTCTTCAAGGTTTAAGTTTAATGAGATTAACATGAATAAGATGATTGTCAGCGAATATCTTGATAAAAGTCCACCATCGGGTCCAAGAGGGCTTGAGGACCCCATACTTCCAATGCACAAAATTCATATGTCTTCTATAATGAGATTATCTTTCTTCATGAATGGCAACCATTAAACTGTTCTTAAGAGGGGCTCTTTCATAACGAGGTTCACAAATATTTAAATCCATGCTCAATTATGTTGAGTAAATGTTTTCTCTAAGGACCATATCAGAACCCCATATGTTGGGACCTTAATAAACATCAAATTGAGACCCATGGCCGAACCCCCTGATAAAAGCCTCGCATCAAAGGAGAAAAAGGACCAACCATGGAACATTTTATTCAATTCTTTAGTTATCATATCTCCTGGACCCAATGTTTCCTAAAGAAAAATAATATCAAGACTAGAGGAAAGGATCAACCTTTGAAGATCTAGTTTTTTTTCGGGAACTTACTAATCCACTGTAATTGAAGGTAATAAAAATCATGTAGTAACCATCTCAGGGGCGTGCACTGCTCTAAGCACCCCATCAAGAGATCATTGCTTTATTCTGCTATATCTAAAAGGGACTTCAATTACGCCTTTGAAATCTGAGATTTTATACCTCTAGATTTACCAGGGCCATGAATAGGTAGGAGATTGCCAATGTGAAAATTCCTAATCCTCAAGGAACCCCTATTGCAGCAAATATGAATCTACTTAACCTAATTGATTTTAATATACATTATCAAGTTATTCTCTGAATACTAAAGAAAATTACTTCTGCAACCTACACTACTTAAAATTTGATTTCATGAAACAGAAAACTGAGTAAAGAACAAGATACATAGGACACAGTTATTTTTGGATAAAATAGTCCCCGGAAAAAGCCAATGTGGGAAAACTGGTGCAGTAGCTCTGAGGGTTTATTATTGTGCAAGAGAAAACTCAAAGTACAAATCTAGGATGCTCAACTAGCAATACTTATAGAAAAAATACTAGACAAAAGAATGGTGAAATAATCTCACCCTATCACTTGAGAAACAATGACTGGTCCTTCAGCTATGAAGGCTCTATGTCATCCTCTAATGGCTTATGTGTTAAACTGCATCACCCCTCCTGGGTATTATGCTTCCTCTTTGCTCTGGATCCTTTGCTGGATGAGAAATTGACTTTCTTGTGTCCCAGTCTCACACCCTAGATTTCAGCAACTGAACTTCGAATTCCCTCAATAGAAACTCAACTTCTCCTCGCTGACTCAGTTGCCTCTGTGTCAACACTACATAGGTTAGCATCAACACTCCTCTGGACGTCTTTCTGTCCTCTCTCTGCCTTCTACTCTCCAGAAATTCCTACTCCCGGATTCTCACTACCACTATGCTACAAGACCTCCCCAATCGATTTTCCTCCTGAGAAATTCTCATCTTAGAAAATCGATTTCCTCAGTCTCTCTATGTGTCTCTAAATGAAAGACTAGCCTCCTTCTTATAATTTTCTCGTTGAGAATTCAACGACTGAGATTAAGTCTCTAATCAACGGCTAAGATTAAAACATGACTTGATTTTCCTTCTAGATCATTCTCACCCATATTTTTATTAATACCTATTAATGTTTTAATTGTCCTAAGTTTATACTTAGGAACCCCATTAAAAATATTAATTATTTTAATAAAATACAATCTGGGTGGAATTTCACAAATAGGTTTATGGGTTCTTTATAAATAATGTTCCTTAGGCTCTCCACCAATTTTCATGGCTAGAGCACAATTGATGCTACCAAAAACTAACACTCCCTCTTAGCGAGGAAAGTGCTCTAGCAACAATGTCCAATTGCATGCTACTCTATCTCTGAAGCACCTTATTTCTACACTGTTTTTGCTGCCAACACTGTGTTGCTGCTACTACTGTACTAGTACCCATGATAATTCCACTACCACTGCTACATTTACATCTCCCTCTCAAATGTTGCATCTGCTATGCTGCTAGCACTGCCACTGCTAACACATGAATGTTAGAATCTGATTGCTCTAGTCTCTGACCCTCTGAATCTTCTGCGATGTTGCTAACTTCTACAATGCTGCCAACCTTGCTCTTCGTTGATCAGTCTCCGGTCTTTGGCTACTGCATCTGTCTCTCCAGACAATCCACTGCATCATCTAACACTAAGTCCATATCGCTATTGTTGAATCTCGAGCTCACATAGAAAGGAATGGATCTAAGAGGTGGACTCTTCAAGTATCCTCCCCACATTTATTCCTCTCGAATACAACTCAATATTGCCTTATTTCCCTCCTGGAGATCTGTGTGCACTCATGGAAAACTCATCTTTGTCAATCTTTCCTAGAGTAGCCTTAGGATCATGTTTCTCATCCTTATCCTTTTGCTTCAAAGGACACTGGGATGCAAAGTCGCCTATCTCGCCACATATGAATCATTTAACCTTCGAAATGTCCTTCTATTTCTACTTCTGTTGTCCCTTTGATGCTATATTTTTGTTCTCCTCCTCCTCCTTTGTCTTTGTGCCATTCCCACTGCTGTCATTGAGGTTGACCTTAACCAGATCCCTCCTTAATTCTTTTTGTTGAAGGGTTGTCCACATCTCCTCCCATGAAGGTAATCTTTCCCTGCCCAATATAATTTGAACGAAGACTTTCCATTTATCCGAGACTCCATTCAGGGTCATCCTTTCCATCGTGATAGACTAAGGAGTAGACCCCACTGCAACAAGCTAGTCCCTGGTGTTT
Source organism: Pinus taeda (assembly GCA_000404065.3). Lineage (NCBI taxonomy): Eukaryota > Viridiplantae > Streptophyta > Pinopsida > Pinales > Pinaceae > Pinus > Pinus taeda. The sequence continues at coordinate 42,458 of APFE031673653.1, read as the reverse complement.
TGAAGAAGTTAAAGGTAGGAGTTAACCCCTTCTCCCTTCTGCATCAATGTCCATTGCAACTTTTGTTCTAATTAAATCTTCCATTGTTCGGAAGAACCTTCATACAATGAAGAAAAATCTTCCCACATTTCATGGGTTGTATCGTTTCCTTGCAAGTGTGAGACCACATGATCTCGAACTACATCGAGCATGGACCTCTTCACCTTCCTCTACTTATCCTTGTACTTCTTATTCTAATCATTGTCAGTAGGAACAACCACAACACTCTTGGCATAGGCTTTGAGATTGTACTCCTCCATAATAGCTAAGATTCTGGTCTTCCATATGACATAGCTGAAAGCTCCTTCCAACCTATCCTGATCTCTGAGCCGGTTTGATGCCATCTCACCCAAACTGTCGAATTGACTCCTCTAGCCACTGCTCAACTTCCCAGCAAGTGAGAAATTTGAAATTTTTGGCAAAAAGTTGTCTAAGGAGAAAATTCCCCTTCTATGTGTCTTCGCTCTTTTCCAGTGGATTTCCACCCCGGCAGAAACTGCTCCCTTCAAGTACTGTGTTAAACCTCTGTGTCACTCTCTCTGCTTCTGCAAACACATGAACTAGAAATCATATCTCTCTGTCGACTCTCTCAGAGAGAGATTTCCTCATCTCTACTTCTCGGCAAGGACTATGCAATCCCTTCAAGGGGATTTGAATTTCTACCAAATGTAGTTATTGGCCTCTCTGCTCAGCGTTGGATCCACCATTCCTGTTCAAAATCAATGCTTTGATACCATGTGAAAATTTCAAATCCTAAAGGAACCCCTACTACAACAAATCTGAATCTACTTCACCTACTTGATTTTAATATACAATATCAAGTTATTCTCTGAATATTGAAGCGAATTACTTCTGCAACCTACACAACATAAAATTTGATTACATGAAATAGAAAACTGAGAAAAGAACAAGATACATAGGACACAATTATTTTTGGACAAAATAATCTTGGGAAAAACCCAATGCATGAAAACCAATGCAACAGCTCACCCTATCACTAGAGAAACAATGATTGATACTTCAGCTTTGGAGGCTTTGCATCATCCTCTGATGGCCTCTGCGTCAAACTTTGTCACCCTAGGCAGCTTGTCCATCATCCCTCCTGGGTATTACACTGTCTCTCTGCTTTAGATCCTCTACTAGCTGAGAAATCAACTTTCTTGCCTCCCAGTCTCACACCCTCAATTCTGGCAACTCAACTTCGAATTCCCTCAGCAGAAACTTGACTTGTCCTCACTGTTTGCATTACACTATGTAGGCCAACAACATCCCTCTTTTGGATGTCTTTCTATCCTCTCTCTACCGCGTACTTTCCAGAAATTCGTTCTCTCGGATTGTCACTGCCCCTCTGCTAGAAGATCTCCAAAATCAATTTCCCTCCTGAGAACTTCTCACCTCAAAAAATCGATTTCCTTGATCTCTCTGTGTGTCTCTAAATGAACCCCAAGCCTCCTTCTTATCCTTTTCTCGATGAGACTTCAACGACTGAGATTAAGTCTCTAATTAATGGTTAAGATTAAAACATGACTAAATCCGCCTTCTAGATCATTCTCACCCATATTTTGATTAATACCCATTAATATTTTAATTTTCCTAAGTTTATACTTAGGAACCCCATTAAAAATATTAATTATTTTAATAAAATACAATCTGTCTAGAATTTCACCAAACGGTTTTTGGGTTCTTTAAAAATCATGTCCCTTACCCTCCCCACCAATTTTCATGTCTAGAACACATCTGATGCTACCAATAACTAATATCCAAGTCCCCCCACCCTAGCAAAAGAATCACACTTGGGGATTTTGGGCCTAAGGTTATATTGTGGATTCAAAGTAGGGAGAGAGACAAGCTTAGGAAAGGAAGGATGAGGGGGATATATAAGGGAGGAGGTCGTAATGGTCTTGTCAAGAATTCTAAGATGCATTCCCAATGCAAATGAAATACAAGAGGAAAAAACAAGCCTGGAGGGACCAGGATTTGATATATGCAACCTCCGAATGAGATATAAAATAGGGAAAGGGAGAAACACAAGTACCCACGAAAGGAGAAGATTGAGCTTCATTGATGCTTACCTATTGCACCTCTAGTTTCTCCTCCCACTGATCATTCGCTCTCGAACCTGAGCCTGCCTCATTATCCACAAAAATTTCCAGTTCAGCCAAGTCCTGTTCCACTTCCTTCTGCCTAGAATTGGAGCTTGAACCAACCACAAGCCAGGATAATTACTTCGACAATTTTCATTGGAGATACATCCCACATCTTCTTGATCCATGCATATATTCCATCTACTCTAAATGAGTGCCCTTTCACTCGGTGTACCAAAATGTGCTCTGATACTTCCATAGATGAGTCGAATTGAATGCCCTCACCAAGTGTTAGGTTCATATCATCTGCCTTTGGACAAATACACTTCCTTTTGTTTTGTTTTATTCCCACCTTATGAAGCTCACCATTATTATTCTTTGTGGGCCTATCGACCAATTGTTGATTCGATCCATATTTTGGCTGCTCAGATTCTAGCGATTCAAAACCCCTAGTATCGCCTTTTGGGTGGGTGACTAAAACTTCATGAATGATGGGAGTTCCACCCAGATTAACTACAAACTCCTGAGGTTGAACCCCTACAGTGGCACCACCTGAATCCACTCATTTTTGCACACCCCCACCTAAGAATTCCAACAACAACAAGCTCAGGAGGAAGCCCCGACACATGGCCATGGGATATCCCTTCCTTCCATCCTTCCCGAAACACCTCAATTTGATCAGAGATAAGGGAGGCCTATGCCCTTGAATAATCAGCTCAAATATCTGCAAAGACCCCACCATCAAAGACTTCTGTTGGAAAAATTAGCTTAGGCCCCTGAGAATGTGACCGGGCCAGATCATATTTTAAGAAAATCCCATTCAAGGACAAATCCTCACTAGATTTTGGCAAAGAAGCTTCAGTCGTCAAAACCCAAGGAGATAGAAGAGGATTAATGCCATTGAAATTTACCACCCAACTGCTTTAAACAATATCATTAGGCCCTTCGAATAGCTGAAGTCGAGGTACATCTGACATAAGGGTCGAATGGCTGAAGTCGAGGTACATCTGACATAAGGGTTTATGAGATCTTTGGGAGAGCTTGTTCCAGATTACCCAAAAGTGGTACTCCATTATGCACTAGTGCTGGAAACTAGCTAGGGTTTCTCTTTTCTTGAGTCATTGCCACACCCCAAACATTCAACTAGTTGGAATCTGCTTGTCGCTTATCTAAGGAACCAAAAACCCCATCTAGGGACAACAACGCTAATGTGTCATCCTGATTTGTATGCAATATGCTAGAACGATAATGCACTTTCGCCAAATTCTTCTAAGTGGGTTCAAGACTCTAAATAGCCAGAATATCCTTTGGATTAGGGTCTAAATTGATGCAACCATCTTTTTTTACTACAGTGAAACCCCCTCAAATTACCTCCTAATATGCTCAAATCTTCTCCTAATATGCTCAAACCCTCGAAAAAACCATCCAATGTTACCTAGAACCGACTCCACACAATGTAAAATGAAAAATCCAAACGGGAAAATGAAAGTGAAATCTTTGATTCCCTGAGGGTAGAAAGTTGCATGCTCACACGTGCCTGTGACATCTTGATGAGATTTAGAACTAAATAATCTTAGCTCCATCTATGAACCATAAAGATATTCATCTTATTTTTATGTTTATATAACATAACAAGATCTATTTTCTTCAAAATATTCTTTTTAATTTAATGTAAAATTTAAATAAAAATAAAATATTATGTAAAAATTTAAATAGAAACTAAAATAAAATAAAATTTAAAATACTACACACTTAATTTCAATAAATTTTCAACAGCAATATGAATAACTATAGAGGCCTCAAATTATTTATAAAATATTGTATTTATTAAATACATTTAAAAATCTATAATTTACTATTTTTGAATATATAAATATAATAATAATTTATTATTTTTAAATAATGAACCATTAGGAGACGACATGCACCCCATACAAATAGAAGATATCCCCATAGTGACCTACAAAGACGCGAGACTCTGATCAAACGAAGCACGTCCAACAATTATTACAAGAAAGAAAAGTTTTGGATATCAGAAACAAACGAGTTATTTCATGAATGACAACCATTAAATTGTTCTAGAAAGGGGCTCTATCATGGAAAAGTCCATAAATATTTACAACAATTAAACCCATGCTTAATTCTGCTAGGTAAATGTTTTCTCTAAGGACCATATCAGAGCCCCATATGTTAGAGACCTTAATAAACGTCAAATTGAGACCCATGGCCAAACCCCCCGATCAAACCCTTTCATCCAAGGAGAAAAAAATACCAGGGAGGGAACATTTTATTCAATGCTTCAGCAATCATATCTACTAGACCCATTGTTTCCTAAAGAAAAATAATTCCAAGACTAAAGGAAAGGATCAATCTTTAAAGGGTTGGTTTTTCTTTTTTGGGGGGACTAGCTAACCCGCTGCAATTGAAGGTAATAACAATCATGTAGTAACCTTCATAGGGGTGTGTGCTGCTTTAAGCACCCCATCAAGAGATTGTTGCTTGGCTTCTGCTATATCTAAAAGGGCCTTCAATTATGTTGTTGAAATTTGAGATTTTCTGCCTCTAGATTTACTAGGGCCAAGACTAGGTACGGGATTGCCAAGTCCCCACACCCCAACAAAAGAATCCCGCTTGGGGAGTTTGGGCCTAAGGTTATAATGGGGATCCACAGTATGGAGAGAGACAAGCTCATACGAGGAAGGATGAGGGGAATACATAGGGGAGGAGGTCATAATGGTACCATCAAGAGTCCTAGATGCATTCCCAATGCAGATGAAATACAAAAGGAAAAAACAAGCTTGGAGGGACTAGGCTTTGATATCATAGCAGATGCAACCTCCGAATGAGATATAGAATAGGGAAAGGGAGAAACACAAGTACCTGCGAGAGGAGAAGATTGAGCTTCCTTGATGCTTGCCTCTTGCACCTCCAATTTCTCCTCCTGCTGATCTTTCGCCCCTAAACCTGAACCCACCTCATTATCCACAAGAATTTCTAGTTGAGCCAAGTCTTGTTCCACTGCCTTCTAACTAAAATTGGAGCATAAACCAACCAAGAGCCAAGATAATTACTTGGACCATTTTCGCCGAAGATGCATCCCATGTCTTCTTGATCCATGCATATATTTCGCTCGCTCTAAAAGAGTTCCCTTTCGCTCGGTGTACCAGAATGTGCTATGATACTTCCATAGTTGAGTCGAATTGAATGTCCTCACCAAGTGGTAGGTTCCTATCATCTGCCTTTGGACGAATACACTTTTGTTTCTTCTGTTTTATTCCCACCTTATGAACCTCACCATTATTAGTCTCTATGGCCCTATCGACCAATTGTTGATTCGAGACATATTTTGGCTACTCAGATTCTAGGGATTCAGAACCCCTAGTATCACATTCTCGGTGGGTGGCCAAACCCTCATCAACTGTGGGAGTTCCACCCGTATTAGCTACTCCAAACTCTTCAGGTTGAACCTCGAAAAAGGCATCACCTGAATCCACTCATTTTTGCACACTCCCACCTAGGAATTCCAACACAACAAACTTAGGAGGAAGCCCCAACACACTGTCATGGGATATCCTTTCCTTCCATCCTTCTTGAAACACCTCAATTTAATCAGAGATAAGGGGGCGCTATGCCGTGAAATAATCAGCTCGAATATTGTTGATACCACACCATCAATGACTCCCGCTGAAAAAATTAGCTCAGGCCCTTGAGAATGTGACAGGGCCAAATCATCTTGTAAGAAAATCTCATTCAAGGACAAATGCTCACTAGATTTTGGAAAAAAAGCTTCAGCCATCGAAACCCAAGGAGACATAAGAGGATTAATGTCATTGAAACTTACCACCCCACGGCTTCAAACAATATCATTGGGCCCTTCGCATAGCTAAAGCCGAGGTACATCTGACACAAGGGTTTATGAGATCTTTGGGGGAGCTTGTTCCAGATTACCCAAAAGTGGTACTCCATTATGCACTAGTGTTGGAAACTAGCTAGGTTTTCTCACTTCTTGAGCCGTCGCCACGACACAAACATTCAACCGGTTAGAATCTGCTTGTCACCTATCCAAGGAACCAAAAATCCCATCCAAGGACAACGACGCTAATGTGTCATCCTGATTTGTATGCAATATGCTAGAACGATAATGCACTTTCGCAAAATTTTTCTAAGTGGGTTCAAGATGCCAAATAGCCAGAATATCCTTTGGATTAGGGTCTAAATTAACGCGACCATCATTTTTTACTGTAGTAAAACCCCCTCAAATTGTCTCCTAATATGCTCAAACCCTCGAAAAAACAATCCATTATTACCTAGAACTGCCTCCACACAGTGTAAACTGAAAAATCCAAACGGGAAAATGAAAGTGAAATCTTGGATTCCCTGAGGGTAGAAAGTTGCATGCTCACAAGTGCCTGTGACATCTTGACGAGATTTAGAAACAAAGAATATTAGCTCCATCAATGAACCATAAAGATATTCATCTTATTTTTATGTTTATATAACATAACAAGATCTATTTTGCTCAAAATATTATTTTTAATTTAATGGAAAATTTAAATAAAAAAATAAAATATTATGTAAAAATTTAAATAGAAAATAAAACAAAATAAAATTTAAAACACTACACACTTAATTTCACTAAATCTTCAACAACAATATGAATAACTATAGAGGCCTCAAATTATTTATAAAATCTTTTATTTATTAAATACATTTAAAAATATATAATTTACTATTTTTGAATATGTAAATATAATAATCATTTATTATTTTTAAATAATGAACCTTTAGGAGAGACATGCACCCCATACAAATAGTAGATATCTCCATAGTGACCTACAAAGATGCAAGACTCGGCTCAAACAAAGCACATTCAAAAATTATTACAAGAAAGAAAAGTTTTGGATATCATAAACAAACGAGTTATTTCATGAATGACAACCATTAAATTGTTCTAGAAAGGGGCTCTATCATGGAAAATTCCATATATATTTACAACAATTAAACCCATGCTTAATTATGCTAAGTAAATGTTTTCTCTAAGGACCATATCAGAGCCCCATGTGTTGGAGACCTTAATAAACGTCAAATTGAGACCCATGGCCAAACCCCCTGATCAAACCCTTTCATCCAAGGAGAAAAAATACCAAGGAGGGAACATTTTATTCAATGCTTCAGCAATCATATCTCCTGGACCCATTGTTTCCTAAAGAAAAATAATTTCAAGACTAGAGGAAAGGATCAATCTTTGAAGGGTTGGTTTTTTTTTTTGGGAACTAGCTAACCCCCTGCAATTGAAGATAATAACAATCATGTAGTAACCTTCGCAAGGGCCTGTGCTGCTTTAAGCACCCCATCAAGAGACTATTGCTTGGCTTCTGCTATATCTAAAATGGCCTTCAAATATGTTGTTGAAATCTGAGATTTTCTACCTCTAGATTTACCATGGCCAAGACTAGGTACGAGATTGCCAAGTCCCCCCACCCCAGCAGAAGAATCTCGCTTGGGGAGTTTGGGCCTAAGGTTATAGTGGGGATCCACAGTAGGGAGAGAGCCAAGCTCAGACAAGGAAGGATGAGGGGAATACATAGGGGAGGAGGTCATAACGGTACCATCAAGAGTCCTAGATGCATTCCCAATGCAGATGAAATACAAGAGGAAAAAACAAGCTTGGAGGGACTAGGCTTTGATATCATAGCAGATGCAACTGTTGACACCTAATCTTCATGATTGGGGGAATTTTATGTAAATAATTAAATTAGGAATGTGAATAGTCATCGGTAGATGAACTGAACAATCACTCCCTATTGTATATAACAATGACCTACTTATGGAATAATATATGAATCAGTTGTTTGTTTTGTGGAGTTACTGCCTGGCCTGACATGGTATCAGAGCCAGCTCCTTGTTTTAGCTATTATGCTCTTGTAACTCCTCTGTCCTGGCCTCTGCCTCTACCTCTGCCTTATTCCCCTTTGTCCTGAGATAACCTACCTTTGCCAGCGCTGCACATCTGTCCATACTGTCAATTTTTTATAGCACTGTCATTTCTTGTTTTAGCGCCGATGACTGTCATTTCTTGTATTCTGCGTTCAATGCCTGGGTGCCACTGCAGAGATACGCCACCATTGATGAAGGTCCGAAGTTTTCCAGCTCCTGGTATGCGGTATTGAATCATATTAACGTTGTTGGTATTGAATCATATTAACGCTATTGGTGTTGAATCATATTAACGTTGTTGGTGTTGAATCATATTAATGCTACATTTCCAGTTGAATGCATTTGGATAATAACATTTGAATGGTATCTCTGCGTGGGAGACAGCTCCTGGTATCGACATTTATATGGTTTCCATTTGAATGTGTTTCCATTTGAACGTTGTCCATAACTGTTGAATCATAAAACGTTGTCCCATAACATTTGAATGCGTTTCCATTTGAACGTTTTCCATATCTGTTGAATCATATTAACGCTGTCCCATAACAGTTGAATGCGTTTCCATTTGAACATTGTCCATATGTGTTGAAGCTGCAACCTTTTTTATTCAAAAGAATACTCGTAATTGGCTTATGCGGAGAGCATACATTCGCCTCCATTCAGCAACCATTGCTATACAGGCTGGAGTTCGTGCATCTTTTGCACGTCAAGCATATTTTATGAAAAAAAAAATTGTTGCAGTTAAAATTCAGGTATATTTTTGATGTGCTAGAGTGGTCCTAGTGTGACATGCAGTTAAATTTGTAGATGAAACTTGAAGCTTGTATTGACATATATATGGTATCGGTTGGACAACACATTTTTAGTGTATCTTTAAAATATCTTTAATGTTGTCCCATATTTTTTACACTGTCCAGCACTTTAACGCTGCCATATTTTTATTACTGGATTCAAGGTCTAGAGAATCAAAGGAATTTATGGTGTTTTCCTTTCAGTGAGCTTTCAAATTGTGATGTCGTTGGTGCTCCAACTTTGTAGAGCTCGCGGTTGATGCCGTTGCTGCTCTGACTTTGTAGAGCTCGCGGTGAATGATTGATTATTGACTGTGATATGAATTAAACAACCAAGATTGTTTCCCACAGAAATTTTTGAGTACATTGTTACTGTATATTGGTAGAAGTATTCTTTTCTATCAACGAATTTTTTACAGAATGCATTCAATCATCTCTATGGTAGGAATAGTTCTCACTGGCAAGGAGAACTATCCTGAATGGTCCCGGATGATAAAACACACCCTCATCTTCAATGAGTTGTGGAGAGGAGTGTGTGTCGAAGAAGGAGACAATGACCCAGTATAACCTACCTCAGACAAAGAGCTCGTCATTTGGGAAAACAAGAACAGCAAAGCTTATGCATTAATCACAGCATCTGTAAATGAAGAGGTGAGTCGCCATATTTCATCATATTCACTGCCTTTGAAGGTTTACAAAAGCTGAAAGAATTGTATGACTCACATTCTACACTTGAAGTCGTCCAACTCATGATTAAACTCTTCACTCTTGAACTGCAAAATAATGATCCTCTTGCTTTTGCATCTGAAGTAAAGTCTATAATTCATGATATCAAATCCACTAAGGTTGCGTTGGATATTCCTCTTATTGCTTTTCTCAAGGCACTTTATCCTACTTACTCCAATTATCTTGAGTCTTTGCAAGCAAATGGAAATCTCAAAGATATAACCTTTGACTCTCTTGTGAAAAAGTTTGCTGAAAGAGAAAAAGATTTTGGAAAGAAGACAACCCATGAGTCTTCTGAAGAGACTGTGTGCCTTGCTCATAAAGAAAAACATCTTGCTCAAGATTCTACAAGAGGAAGAGGTGGACGAAGAGGAAGAGGAAGATATTTCAGAGGCAGGGGGGGCAGACATTCTCAAGGAGAAAAGGCAGATTTACACTGTATTCGCTGCAAAGGAAATGGATCACATGATGCATCTACATGCAAGCTACCATGGGACAATATTGAGCATGAAAGAAACCAACAGAAAGGTAAAACTGATTGTTACACAGTATTTTGTCACCGTCCCTGTTACCCCATTCTTCCGTACATTGGAGGACCTATTCCGGGACCTGTGAGAAGTGACATAACTTGAAAACACCTGCATTGTATCCCTTAAAGTATGTACTCCATATGCCCTGAAGACACCTTCTACAAAATACCAAAAAATATAGCCCTTTCTCCATTGGCGCTATTCGCGCCAATGGGAGAAATCCTCCAAAGAGGGTGCGCTAGTTGGCGCTCTGTCTTAGAGTTGCACTAGTGCCAACCCGGTTGGGTAAAGTTTTTAACAAACAAACTTCTGAAGGTTCCTTCCACACTATCCATGAACTAATTCCACTTTGAGTTGGTTCAGTTGGGCTTCGTATCTCCCAAGGAGGGAAGTAGTTCTCCACCTCTCATGGAAGCTTCCTCATGATAAGGACAATCCCATGAATCAAGTGGACGGTCTTATCTACTCCTCCTACCTCTATATAAGCTTGTCCTTTCCCCTTTGACAAGCTAGTTAGTAATTCTACTTTTCAAGCTCCCAAATCTAAGTCCCAAAGTCTGAGAATTGCTAAGCTCATCTTGCAAGAGGCCTTGTTGATCCCTATGAGGCTAAATCTTTAAGGAGGAGATCCAAGTCCAAGTAATCAAGGAGAGAGAGGCTTGTTCCCATCCCTTACAAGATTTGCAAGGCATGTGTTGCTGATTCACCCAGCCAAAGGAGGATTTGACGTCAGAACTTGGTTGTATTCTCTTTTGTTTATTAATAATAATTGACGACTATCATTATGGTTCCACTCATGTGTCTTTATTATCATGTTTGAGTTGTATCCTTTCTGACTGATACATAGTTGCATTTCTTGGATTTTATGCTTGTATTTGCGTTGTTCTTTGCATGTACAGGTGTCTATTCACAGGGATCGTGAGGATTGTGACCAGCTGAAGCGAAAGAACGGAAGCGACGACTCTTCTACGAATATAAGCGTTGGATTCGAGGTAGGCTCTCATCATTTGCCTTTACTTTGAAATTAGGAACCTGCGTGTTAGCATTGTTTGATTGTTGCTAGACCCCATTTAGGCTAGTGGGATCACCTCTGTCCGTAGAGGGGATTTACCTACACAACAATTTGGCGACTCCGCTGGGGATTTGGCTTTTGCCTTGTTTGTTTATCTTGTCTTGTTGTTTGATTTGTAAACTTTAGATGGAGCCTGAAGTCTAGCCAGATATCCTTCGAAACGCTATTGCTTTGCATTAGCGAAGTAGATCAACGCTACTTTAGTCCATCTCTAGTTTGGTTTGCAAACTGAATGACTTGGGACTTGCCTTGTTCCTTGATTGTTTCCTTGGTTTCTCTCGCTTGTTTTTCTTTCTGGGTTGGATACCTGTGTTGTTTTTGCCTCTTGAGAGTACTTATGTATTGCTGGTTTAGCCTTGGCTCTTTTGTTTTTTATTTTTCCATAGCAAACTCGACTGGCGCTAGTTTATAGCGTGACAGTCGCGCCAGTTGGCGCATGTTGCACACTTACAACCCGTGCCAATCCTTGGAAGGCGCTAGTTGCAGCCTGACAGTCGCGCCAGGCCTGTAAACTTTTGAAGTTTGCTTGGTTCTCAACTTTTTGAGCTTTGTTTTTGTCCTAAGTACCTTTATTAGACTACTAGAGTGTCTTGGAGTGTGATTTGACTGGTTTCAATCGCTACCCTTTGGGTGTTCGCTTTTTTCTACCGATTTCGCATTTCAAGCCCTAGGGCATCTAGTGGCCTTGTGAATCGAGCTTTCCTAAGGTGTTTTGATCTTTTTTTTGTCCAGTTGACTCTCTTGCTTGCTTCCTTACACTTTTTTGGTAGTCGTGAATCATTTCATTGCGTTATTTAGGTGATTTGCTTCGTCTTCACTTGAATTCCGCTTTGTCTCACTTTGAGCCTAGATCACACGACTCATTGTTGTCTTTGGCACCTTTTTTATTCTTTGGATGCTTGATTTGTGTTTTGAGGAACTGAACGTGTGTGTATTGGTTAGAATTTGTTACTGTTATTTCTCAAAAGTTCTCTAGTGCATTTTTCCATTATTGAAAAAGAAAATCTCTTTTGCTTTGAAACAGTTAATGAAATTAGGACTTTTCATTTTGATTAGTGAATTAGTGATCTTAAAGAAAGGTTTATTGATTTGCATTAGCTGCATTAGGGAAACTCTGTGTTGTTCGTGATCGTTTCGTTTGCATGAAAGCTCTCTAACTCTCTTTTAATTAGCATTCATTGAATGGAATGACATGTTTTGGCATATAGATTGCATTTAGGGATTTTGAGAAATTACATACGGTAGGACCTGAAAACCGAAACTTAACTCAAGATCAACTTTCAAATAAATCGAATGAACTTAAAAATGCATTGGAACATAATGCTCACATTCTAGAGGTCTAGGCTAGAGATGTGCTCTGGCATCGTTAAACCTAGTCACTTTTGTTCTCACATTAAGGTTGGGTGATTCCTTCTTGTGTGGCTCAACTGTGGTCTAGTACGGACTTGTGCTCCCACGTATTGTCGCGTATATATGGGGAGACTCCACTAGGTTATCATCCTTGATCCACAGGAAGCCATGTCTGCCGCCTTACAGCCCGTAACGCACCGAATACAGCATTCGGGAAGATTGACTGCCATACGAAAAGTCCTTGGCTTTCATATGATTGCTAAGGTGTATATGCAGTTTTATAGATTGTCTGGTAAACCCCTTGCCTAGTTTCTCCAGAGTAGTCACTTTCTGATCCTTTTCAGACTCCTTAAAAGAAAAGGCTCACTTGAGCATTTGTCACTTCGAGCTCACTAAATATTCGAAGGCGACTAGAGTCATCTTTTGTCCTTTTCTCGACTCTTAAAACATGAAAAGGTCAAGTTGTGTCTTAATGTCTTAAAAATTTGTTCAACCACGATTACATTTACCTTGTTAGATCTTGTTTCCGTTAGTTTTGGGTAGGGTCTTTTATCGTTAGCTTGTCTAGGATTTTTGTTTGATTCGATCATCCTGGCAGATCCATCGATCCCGTCTCCCGTCCCGAGTGACCAAGGGTCTCCTTCTTTTGCTGCTCCTGAGACACCGGGTTGTGGTGACACTTTCCCTATTATTCCAAGTGTCCAACCATTGAACTCTCGTTCTCCAGAGGATGAGCTTTACGATTTGTTTTGGAACCCTGTTTGGGAGCCTTCCGAATAGGATTTTCCCTCTAATCCTACTGGTGTTTCGACCCTGATGGCTTCTTCTAATATGGAAGACGCATCTCCTGTATCGAGTGGAACACCTGTTATGTCAAGTATTGAGACTCCTATCCCGGCCACATCCCCGGTCATATCTACGCCCTACACTATTACACCTCTCGGCATTACAATGCCTGCGCGCTACAGATCTCTGAGGGATGCCATGGGCTCTGGGAATTCCTCTTCTATGTGGGATAATAACATCGTTCCCACTACGGGACCTTTTGTTTCCCAAGTTCACCATACCACTGTCACGTCAGTTCCGACCAATCCGACCATTTGGGTCGCATTGTCGACTCTGGTTGCTAGCGCCATTATGGCATCTTTCATCGTAACTACTGTTGTCGGCCCATCCCGTGGTCCGGTACGTAGTGGTCAATCGGCACATGCTGCCAGAGTTGTTCATCCTGCAAGTAGTGCCCCACCTTCTTCTGATGCCATTTCAGCAGGGGGGGCATATTCTCAGTACTTGCATGCTGTCCAAAATCCAGGCGCGCAAGGCCCCTATTATGACCCTATAGGTCATCATTTCTATACCTCCTTGTCAGCTCAACCCGCGGTTGAGTCTTCAATTCCATTGAATGTTGCTTGGGGTACCACTGGTTATGGTCGTGGCCAATTTCATCCCGATCAAGGGCAGCCGTATCAAGGACCATCATACCAAGGTCAGCCATCTTACATGCAGCCTAATTATGGGCAGCAGTATTATGGCCAAACCTATCCGGGGAAACCTAGAGGCTCGGAAGGACAACCCTCCTAGGGACAACCTTCGGCCTCTGGTGGTCCGTCTTTTACATATCTTGGACAACCTTCTGGAAACCTGGGACAAACTTATGCTCAACAAGGACAACCTAGAGTCCAGCAGGGATACCCTTCAGGTCAACCCTACGGGAATCCGGGACAACCTTACGCGCAGTAAGGACAACCCGGAAACCAGTAAGGCTACCCTTTTGGGCAAGGTGGCCAACCTTACATGCAGCAAGGCCAGCCCACTGCTCAGCCTAGTCAGCCATCTGGTCTGTAAGGACAACCTTCGGTTGCACAAGGACAACCAAACACCCAACAAGTTCAACCTTCTGGGCAAGTAGGTCCATCTCAGATCCAACCAGGACAACCTTCTGGCCAGATGGCCCAACCTAAGTCTTCGCAAGGATACCTCTATGGGCCTACTCAACCGTGCATGCAGATGGTTCCTGCTTCTCAAGCTCAACCCGGCTACCAGCCTCAAAATCAAACTGGTCTCCAGCCGCAAGGTGGGTACTAATCCCAACCTTCTTATCAAACGCAACCTGGTTCCCAGGCTCAATATGGAGCCCAGCAACCGTATGGATACCAAAAACCCCAGGGGAAATATCAATTTTCCCCGTATCAAAATTATCAACAGCCGTAGGCCACCCCTTAGCAAAATTACCAACAACCCAATGTTGCTCCTGCTGGTCAGTATGGTAACTAATGGGGTGTTGGGGGGCAGAACTAGAATCAACCATCCAGTTATGGATATAACCCTTATGGACAGAGTTCCTATGGACAAGGTCCTTTTGGGCCTGGTCCGTCCGGACAAAGTCAATGGGGGAAACCAACAATTGGATGGAACTTTGGCACTACCTCATATCCGCAGATGTCCTTCAACCCACGGCTACCATTTTTAGCAACGTTGGAACTGCCCGATGTGTCGAAGTTAACCAATGATCCTATTTTGCATAATCCACAATGGCCACCAGTTCCAACTAAGATACCCGGCGATTGTCCCAAATTTGATGGCAAAGCTGGAGAGGATCCTCAAGCCCATGTAATGACTTATCACCTTTGGTGTTTGTCCAATTTGTGGCTTGATGATTCGGTCCGGCTTCGCCTGTTTCAAAGGACTCTCATCGGCTCCCTGCTAAATGGTACATTGAATTGACCCGTGCATCTTTTCAAGATTTCAATTCATTGGCAATGGAATTCCTCACTCATTTTCAGTTACCCGTTCGGTATGAGACGGGGACCCATCTCCTTACGTCTCTCAAAAAGGACACGGCGATGCACATCTCTAATCATATACATGAATGGAGAAGGCGTCATCGGTTGATCAAGTTTTGGATTCCTGATCAACTCCTCACCGATTGGTTCACAACTTCCTTTGTCCCTAAGATTGCACGGGACATTTCCATGGGATCTTGCGTAACTGAAGAGCAAGCTATCGCGCGTGCTCAGTACCTTGACTTAGTTTATTCTTAGTCAAGTACTTTATATGAGTATTTGCCTGATGCCCCGAGACCCGGTACATCCAAGGCTCCACAAAAGCCATCTGTTGATGGAGTTATTGGCTCTGTGAATCCGTCGTCCAAAAATCATCCTCGAACCCTGGGAAGCAAAAATCGAATGCTTCTAACGAAAACACTTCTCAGGGTAGTTCAAATTCTGGAAGTACTTCCAAGGTTAACGCCGTCCAGTCCACCACGGTGAATAAGGCCTCGAAAGGAAAGAAAAAGGGGAAAGCAAAGAATAAGTCTGAGCAACCTAAACAAAATTTATCCAAACCTCCATCTAAGGAAGGAGCTAAGCATAAACCCAATTATCCTTGTCTCATCTGCGATGAGGGTCACTATACCAAAGATTGCCCAAGGTGGTCCAAAGTTAGTCGCTTGTTGAAAGGCGCTCCTAGGATTCCTGTGGTTCTTAAAGAACCTTTCCCCTCTCAACAGACTCAAATGGTGGCTGATCCATCTTCGTCTTCTTCTCCCTTTGGTTCCCAAGTCTTCATGGGTGGATCCATTCCCATTCATGTAACAACTCGAACAAAGGAGTATCTGTCGTTTGTCGGGAAGGAGCCCGAGGTTCCCTCAAGTGCTCCTCCGTCCAGCTCTGGTCCGCTCCATATCGAGAGACCAAGTACTGAGACGACCATCCGACTCCCTCCCAAAGGAGTACTCAGAAGATCATCTTACAACCCAAATGCTCGTGTTGCCCAGCACTATAGCATAGTTGAGGACTTAGTGCAGGCTCCGTCGGCTATGTCCGCCTTAGAGGTTCTCCAGAGCTGCCCCCCTCAGAGGAAGTTCCTGCTATTGGCCATTGGTGGCATCGACCCGACAGATTCGGATTTGATCACATTTGATCTCGAGAGCCATGTCCCAAGGCTGCCTCATCAGATCGCCTTTCTCATACAAGTCATCATCAATTCAAAAACGATCTATCGTACAGTTATTGATGAGGGCGTGTCAACTTGCATCATGTCTATTGCTTGTTGGAAAGCGATCGGGTCTCCGACTTTGAGCCAGTCTCCTATGACGTTGGAAGGCTTTGATGGGAGAGAATCTCGTCCCTATGGTATTCTTCAATGATTGCCGATTACTTTAGAAGGGAAAACCGTTGAAGTAGAAGTTGAGGTCGTTGATGAAAATCTTACTTACAACCTCCTTCTGGGCCGAAGTTAGATGTATGCCATGCATGTCGTGGCTTCATCCCTCTTCTGTGTCATTCCTTTCCCTCACCAGGGGAAAATTGTCACGGTAGACCAGCTCTCCTTCTTCGCTTCTTCTTCTGAAGGCAATGTGCCTTTCGTGGAGCATACCTCCATTCCTTTCGAGAGTGTGGGAGCCGGGCTCCAAAGATCCCGCCCTCATGGGTGTTTTCTCACTCCCACCTCCAAACATTGCCTCCGTCAGTATGATTTCGATTCGTTCTGATCCCTGGGTCCTCCCCCCCATCGACCAGATAGAATCGTGGGGCGAGGAGATGTCGTTGAGTCCTCCGAGCTCAACTACATCGAAATCACTGCTGTATCGGCTCCTACTGAATCTGCTTCTTTAAGAGGAGCTCTTGACTCATATGACTATTCCCCTTGGCTTGGAGAATGTGCCTCCTCGGATCCATTAAAGGAAATATTTCCTTCCGACGAAGCCATCATAGAGACCATGTCTCTCGAGGAACCTCTGTGGTTCAATCTTCATCACCATTCCTCGTTTCTCCCTACCCTTCGGGAAATGTTGGCTTGTCTCAAGCGGTTTGCTCTGTGTCTCCCTTCACAACCTCTTCAAACGCCTATTCAGATCTATCAAGTATCGTCTGAAGGGAATTTGGGGAACATTACACAGACCCAACCTATCGACATATCTGTCAAACCAGGGATTGTCGAGAACATCTATATAGGAGTCACTTGGACTCCTGAGGAAATTCAAATCTATATAGCTCTTTTTCGCGAGTTCCATGACGTCTTTGCATGGTCTTATGGAGAGATGCCCGACATTGATCCAAACATCGTAGTGCATGAGATACCTATGTATCTAGGAGCTAAACCTGTTCATCAGCGTTACGCCCTGTGCACCCCCGCAAGGCTGCAGCTATCAAAGCGGAAGTTGAACAACTTCTTAAAGCTGGTTTCATTTACCCTATCCCACTCATAGATTGGGTCTCTAACATTGTCCCTGTGGATAAAAAGTAGGGTACTATTCGCGTCTGTGTCGATTATTGTGATATTAACCGAGCCTGCCCGAAAGATAACTACCCCACACCATTCATTGACCAGCTCATTGATGAGTGTGCTGGGAGTGAGATATATTCGTTCATGGATGGTTTTTCTGGCTACAAGCAGATTAATATCGCGCCCGCTGATCAACACAAGATGATCTTTATCTGTCCGTGGGGTACTTTCGCTTATAAAAAGCTCCCTTTCGGTCTCAAGAATGCCGGTGCCACTTTTCAACGTGCGATGTTTTATGCCTTTCATGATATCCGACACATCATACAGCCTTATCTGGATGACCTTCCCGCTCATTCGGCTAAGCACCAAGACCATCCATCACATCTCCGCGAGATTTTTCTCCGCTGTCGACACTACAATATCCGACTTAATCCGCATAAATGTGTCTTCTGCGTAGAATCTGGTCGACTTCTCGGGTTCATCATCTCCCGAGAGGGCATCCACTTGGATCCCCTTAAAGTCGAAGCCATTTTGAATCTTCCTCCCCCTGCTTCTTTGCGCCAACTGTTTGGTCAATTTAGTGTGATCTAAATTGCTATTTATAATGTCAACCCGGGGTTCGTAAACTGACGAAGTGAGGTGTACTATATGTACTTAGATAACCATTTCCTTAGACTTTTGTCGTTTTAAGATTTTTAGTTTGTTTTTGGATTTTATTTTTCTTTAATGTGTGATGATGAAAGTGAAGTGTGAAGTGTGTGGAGTGTAAATGGTGATGATTTCTAAACTTGAAAAATTCTCAAAAGAAAACTTTACAGTAACTGAAATGAAATCGATTCTTAAGAGAAAACAAAATGTATCAAAAAAGCGAATTAATGACAATGGCCTAGTATCCTTGCTGCTGAAAATGAAAAGAAAGAAAAAACTTGGAAAACAACTCAAACTTAAAACAAAGCAGCTAATTCACACTACTCTAACTTTTCAGATTCTTTGCCCTTCGGCTCAATCTACCTGATGGGAAGTAATCATAAACAAGTTAAGTAATATGATATTTAACTGTTCAAGAAGTAAATTGCATAAAAGAAACTAATCACACTACTTGAATTCTTCAAATCCTTTACCCCTCAGCTCAATCTACCTTGGGGAAGTAATCATGATCATATCAAGTAATATGGTAACTAAATGTAAATTGCAGAAAAGAAATTAATCACACTACTTAAATTCTCTTAGTCCTTTACCATTCAGCTCAATCTACTTTATGGAAAGCAACCATGAGTAATTAATATGACAACTAAATCACACTACAGTTAGTAATATTCTGATCTCCTGCTGATATAGTCATTTGACCACAGAAAGAAATCATAAATTGTTAAGCAGTATAATATCTAACTAGCAGAAAAAGAAATAAACAAATAACAACTTGAAAAGAAGAATGTTGAATGTAAACTTTAGAAAATAAAGGTTAGCAGGAAGGACAAGATGATCTCATATGCCAAAAGTTATTAAAAAAAATGAAAAATTGCCCGGGCTGCCTAAGACAACCTGCAAAAAGCACTGATCAGTTTACAGCTCTAAGAAAACAAAAGTAAAGATATGAACAACAGAAACATAAAACATATTATGTACAAACTAATGATAAAACAAAAGCGTAATGAAACTAAACAAACACTTTACAAGGCTTCAGCGTGCAGGGGCCCTCTGCCACTTCAACCAATCAAATAATCACACGGCTATCTTCAGAAAATTCTTCTCATGTATTTAAATCAACAACATATAAAACAGTGGGGTGATAAGATAACCAGCAGCGCGGAAATTACATAAACAATTCAGAGTTTACATGTATCAAAAGTCTCTCTACAGCGTTCAACAACGTGTTATTTATAATGCAAAATACTACAGCTAGCTAAACAACTACTGCGCTATTAACTGCGTTGCCATAGACACGTAGATCTCTTCAGCCAAGATCTAGTGTAACTGTCGTTATGCTTCTTAAATCTTCGGAGTGGTTGGCTGTTAGATTCACTGTTCAAGAACGATCTCCAGGTGCGCTGGTGCCTTCGTGAGCTGAGAACTAGGCCATGTATCATTCACGTGCCCAAAACAGTGACGTGCCACCATTGAACTCTTTGGTTGGCCTTGACTTTGAATTTGGTTGACCGTGGCCTCTAATGGATGATTTGGCCGATTCGAAGGGACACGATCCATGTACATGCCATCTGGAGCTTGCCCATGTAGCTCGTTCCTTTAGAGGACACCTGGAGCACAACTTTTAACAAAATAGCTGCGGAATCCTGTGCTGGCTGAACAAAAGACTAAACCAAACAACAGACATCAGTATAGTCAGAAAACCATATAAACAGTCCTTTTTAGACTATAATGCAATGATTTAACCACTGAATGAATGAAGTGAGTGGAGAATGAGGGTTAAGAGGGTGTGTAGGAAGGTGCAAGGTCGAGGCTCAACACCAACTGCAGAGTTTGCAGGGTAAAGCAAATTTCTTACGACGATTTATCCTGAATTATGCCGAGGTGGCAAAAGGTTTCACGCGGTTACTCAAGCGCGACACCCGATTTCAATGGGATGCCATAGCTGAGGAGTCTTTTGCACATCTTAAAACTCTTCTGGTTTCCACCCCTTTGTTGCGGCCTCCATATTATCATCACGATTACACGTTGTATTTGGTCTCTGCTGACACCACCATCGGTATGGTTCTGGTTCAGGATGACGATGATGGCACTGAGCACGTTATCTATTACCTTAGCCGCAATTTGTTTGATACAGAATCTTGATATGCTTATGTCGAGAAGTTGGCCCTCATTGTTGTTTGCGCTATTCAATGCTTCTGTCATTACATCTTGTTGCGTACCATGATAGTGATCTCCGATTGCAACCCTATGACCTACATTCTGTCACGCCAGTTCCTGGGGGGAAAATACTCAAAGTGGATAGTCATCCTCCAAAAGTTTGACTTGGAATTTACTGCTGCCAAGTCTAAGAAATCACTTGTCTTCGCTAAGCTGTTGTGTTCTTTGCCATCCACTGCTACCTCCTCTCAGTTAGAGGATTCCATTCCAGATGAAACTCTCTTTCTCATTAGCACCCTCGATCCCTGGTATGGGTATATTATTGTCTACTTGCAGACGTACTCCTTCCATCCAGAGACCTCTAAGGATGCTCGCCGACGGATCCGAAATCAAGCCCAACCATATCGCATCATTGGGGACACCCTGTATCGTCTCGGCGTTGATTCTGTTCTTTGCTGATGTTTGACTTTCGAAGAAGCAGAGAGAGTTCTAAATGACTGCCACTCTGGTGCATGTGGCGGTCACATGTCTGGATATGCCACCACACAGAAAATCCTCCGTGCCGGCTATTTCTGGCCCTCCATTTTCAAGGATTGCATTCTTGTTGTCCATTCGTGTCATGAGTGGCAGATTTACCAACGGAAGATGTGTGCACACCCTGCTCCACTGCACCCCGTTGTAACCATCGACCCTTTTGCCAAATGGGGCATCGATTATGTGACCTGTAACCCTTGCTCGGCTGGGGGCATGGGTACATCATCGTTGTTGTCGATTATTTCACGAAATGGGCCGAGGCGATGCCTACATTGTAGGAAGACGGTCACACCGCGGCGCAGTTTTATTCAACCATGTTATTTCGCGGTCCGGAGTACCCCAAGCCATCGTCACTGATCACGGAAAGCATTTTCGTAATCACATGATGACCGATTTAACAACCCAGTTGGGCCTTAGGCATGATAGTTCGACCCCGTACTATCCTCAAGAAAATGGTCAAGTGGAAGTCGTGAACAAGGTTTTGGTCACGATGCTTCAACGAACTGTTGGCATGCATAAGTTCAATTGGCATCTGATGTTGTTCTCTGCTTTGTGGGCCTACCGTACCTCTGTGAAGGACACCACCGGTTTCACTCCTTTTTAGTTAGTTTACGGACTGGAGGTGACCCTTCCTATTAAGTGTGAGATTCCTTCATTAAAGATAGTCATCGAATTTCTCCCTGATACTACTCCAGTAGAAGAGTGTCTTCTTTACTTAGAACGACTGGATGAGACTCGTCGTCTAGCCTCCTTAGCTATTGAAGCTCAGAAGAAGCGAGTAAAAACTCACTTCGATAATATTGTTAAACCCCGCTCTTTCATTGAGGGAGACTTAGTACTGCTCTATGATCAAGCTAATTATAAGTTGGGGGCAGGAAAACTCGAGCCTATGTGGCACGGGCCCTACATTGTGAAAAGAGTTTTGCAAAAAGGTGCCTACGAGCTTATTGATTATGAAGGCAATCCCCTGGATAGGCCCCGAAATGGGCTTTATCCCAAAAAATACTATGCATGAGTCCAGACACTCTCTTTTTTGTAATAATATAATAATAATATCCATTTTTAAGGTCACAGCCAAGCCAGACACCAAATTGGTGTATGAGACCCCCTTGTTTGTGGGACAAGGGACCCACCTCCGTGCAGCGATTTGACTGCTAAGTCTACGAAGGCATACATACTCTACCCCCCTCTGGTTTTGAACCTGTGACCTCTTAGGAGGAAACACATGCACTGTACATACGTGTGATTTCAGCAAGTGTGTTGTGTGTGCATGTTTTTATATTTTTATCTTGGTATGTCAGCGTGATTGCTACTTATTGTGTCTTTTGCTTCTTGAACAGATGTCTGGATCACCTTATGTTGGTTTCACTGATGGTGCTTCCCACAGTACACGCAGCTTGGCATCTGCGGCATGGGTGATCTACAATCCTCATGGTGAGTTAGTAGACATTCAAGGGGTGTGTCTAGGTTGTACAATGAACAATGTTGCTGAATATAGTGTTGTGATTGAATTATTAGCTGAGGCGATTAACCTCGGCATTCGCACATTGGTTGTGAACTTGGACTCTCAACTTGTAGTCCACCAACTCATCGGGCGTTATTCCGTCAGAGATCACTGGATTTTAAGGTTGTATTTACGTGTTAAGTTATTAGAAAGGGATTTTGACTTCATTACTTATCAACATATTCCAAGACGACTTAATACGTTAAACGATGCATTAGCTAATTATGTGTTGGACAGACATTTTCATAACATGTGATTCCACATAACACAAGAAGCATAAAGTACAATAAACCATAAAACATATGTATATATATATATATGTGTGTGTGTGTGTGTGTCCAAAATTTTTGCACCCCGTGCATCATCAAAAAATAATACATGTTTGTCTGAATACATCCGGAGACAACATGTCTCTCAAAAAATATACATGAAAAGAAAAGCCTAGATATCTAGTCTCGGTGGTGCTCATGGTAGTATGTCACCGCTCGCGCTAGACGCCTCAGGAGCCGGTGGATGCAAGTTGGCACCCCTACTGTGTGCCTCTGGTACGCTAGCGGGACATCCACTAGCTGAGCATAATCTGGAATCCCTCGAGTGATAGCCTCGAGGTTCTGGATAAGCTCCCCGCTATCACCACCATCCTCCTAAGGATCTGCTCCTGCTGCTACTGCTATTGGATGTCTCCTTGCAACGGAAGACAGGCCAGCTGGACGTTCTAGGCCGACATCTGCATATACATATAAAGGTCATTAGGACAAGCATGTACTAACAAAAAGAAAATCATAAAAATACAAAATCAAAAAAAAAAATGAGGACGTACCAATATCCTCGTCCCAATCCTCTCCATTTGGCAAGGGAAGGTCAGGATCTCCAGTGAAGTCTGTCCCCACATACAACCAGTCTTCTACCATGATCAGTTGGTGGCGAAGCCACCCAAAGAACTCCGGTCTGAAGGACATCTGCTGGCCGCCACCACCCCTCGGCATCAGTGCCGCCCATCGAGCCATCCTCGGCTCTCGAGGTGCTGGGTCTGCTACAAAGGCCCCTTGGCCCTGGAAGCTTGGCACACATACCAAGAAGAACGTCACCAAGATGGAACCATACCCGAACTGTTGCAGCTTGCCCCGCTTAGCCTTTGTCAACTACCTCTTCATATTGGTCGTCACAGCTGACGCCCAATTGAAGATTGTTGGGCTAAGGCACTCCATTGCTAATAACAGGTGGTTCTTCGTAGCTTCGTGGGGCACTTGTGCCTCCGCAGCTTGTGTAAAGGTGAATAGCAATGCTCTCAGTGTCAGGTCCTGAATGGTGGGGATATCCACCTTCGAATTGCCTTGCCCATATTTTGCCTCCGGGCAAATTCAAGCCTTCACCTCATCCATCTTCTCTCCAGATGGCTTGCTCCCAGTCAATCGAGGCACCAACCCTCGTCGCGACAACCCAGTCAAGAAGTAGACATCAGACACGTCTAACTCCAGCACTTGATCCCGTATCCGGAACACCTGTTCCTCTACATCCCATAAGTCGATCAAGTACTATAGGAGCTTTGGCTGAGCTCGTAAATAAGATAACATGAAGTATTTTTTGAGCCCACACGCTCTTAGAGCTTCCATACCATCACCATTTTTGCGAATTGCCCTGCAAATACAAGCCAAAATAATGCATTAGACTCTCATATAACTTGAAATTGCAGGAAAATGGGGTTTGAATTTGTTGAAATTGGCCACAAAATGTGCGCACCCGTTGGCGCGACTGTTTCTAAAACAGTCGCGCCCATGGGCACGCGCCCTATGGGAAACTTGCCCCATTGGCGTGGGTCCGTGCCCGAAACCCGCGCCAATGGGCGCAACCCCTAAAATTAAAATACTCCCCATAGGAAATGAAAATGAAACATAAAACACATTCTAAATGGATGAAAATGAAGCTAAAGACAACACCGCTTACCTGGCACTGACGGTGCTTGAAATGGTCCATTGGATCGGTCGCAATCGCCAACTGAAAGTCGCACTCCAAAAAGCCCTAATGTCGCTCTCCAAAGGTAAAAAGTGAAAAGTAATTTTTATTTTACCATTTTCACCATTTTATAGCTTTTTGACCCTAAATAGGCTTTAAAAAGTCATTTTATGAATATTTTCATGAATATTTGTGTCGAAAATGGGTTTTACGCCGATCTTTTGTGCAGTGACAGGTGTTTATGAAGCTTTCATGGCGAAACAAGTTGTATTTTATACTTTTTCGGACTCGGTAAATACACGAAAAAGTCACTTTGGAGTCAACTTTTGCTCTTTTCTGACTCTCTAAACGTGAAACGAATTCCGAGTTGGTCCTCTCGACTCGTTAAACAGACATGAGAGGCGGTCGTCTTTAAACCCTTTTCCGACCGTTTAAAAAACGAAAAGATCGTCGGACCCTTGCTGTTTCCAATTCATTAACAGTCATGAAGCGACATGGTTTTGATCGCTTTTTTACTTTTTCATATCAGAGTCACTACTTATGAAAAGTACTCCTCGGTCGTAATGATCGGGCGGTTCTTTCGAGCATGGTTTTATACTTTTTTGGGCTCGAGAGACACAACTTTATGAAAAAGGACACCCCTAGAGTTTCCTTTTCACTGTCTTTTTAAACTCTCTAAATATGAAAAGACGCCGAGTTCTTCCTTTGTCAGACTCATTAAAAACTTAATGACATCGGATTCCGTCGAAATGACGCCTCTCAAGCATATGCTATCCCCGTCAAGCTTGCCATCCAAAAATAATCGAGTACTCGCTAGAAATGGTGGGGGAATAAAGGAACCGTAATCATCATCGTGTCGGCAGTATGTCACTCTTGAACATGGCACTCGTCTGCGTTCGTGTCTGGGTGGGGATATCTCATTTTGTTTCACACTTGCCTTTGTGGGTTTGGGTTATCCTATTTGACCATTCATCTGCTCATCGCCTTGTCACCATGACCCCTGATCATTTGATGTCAAATACTACCAAGTCCACTATCATGCCACCAATATGTTCAAGAGAAGTTGACCTTTGCAGAATACTCAACCTCCCTCTGATACTTCGCACAAAACATTTTATCCTCCCCTGTCTCGTGTCGATGATGTGGGAAACATTATGGCCCACCTTCGATCAAGGTCACTTCCTGTCGACTTCAGCTCATTATCCAGGAAGTTGACTTAGAGACTCCCTTCAGGTACCTTGGAGCCTGCATGCCACAATGGCAGGTTCTTGGTGTTCGACGCGAGGTTTTCATCATTGGCCTCCGATCGGATGATTCTACGGGTGTTCGATGCCGGCTCACTGATTCGCACGCCGTGGATTGTACCTATAGTACCTTGAGGACCATTGTCATTATTGGTGGTACCTCTTGCATTTGTTAACAGTTTTCATCATTGGCTGGTAATCAGATGGTGTTCTCACATGTTCGACTTCGAATCCTATATTCGCATGCTTGAACTTGTACTTTGTTCGGGTCGAGTTGGAGCGCAAGACCCTGGATTTTGTATGTTGAGATCCAGGCTGCATTTTGTGGATTATTATAATCACTACATGACTCATTCACTGGATGGTTGTGACCATACTTGAGTCTATTCATTGATCCTCATCGGATGGCTGTGTCCATACTTGGGATTCAATTTTTTATGTACTCTACTATGGATGGTTGCGCCCATACCATGTACATCATGTATTTGAGCTATCAATTGTACTTCGTGCAGGTTCTCCAGCGGCCGTGTTTTCAGTCGACCATGTTCTTGTAAAGCACTTCACCCCTCTCTCTCTCGGGCTTCATGCTTTAGGGGGCATCTGTTACACAGTACTTTATCACCGTCCCCGTTACCCCTTCTCCCGTACATTGGAGGACCTATTTCGGGACCTATGAGAAGTGACACAACTTGAAAACACCTGCATTGTATCCCTTAAAGTATGTACTCCATATGCCCTGAAGACACCTTCTGCAAAATACCCAAAAATATACCCCTTTCTCCATTGGTGCTATTCCAGAGTGTACCACTCACGCCAATGGGAGAAATCCTCCAAAGAGGGCGCGCCAGCTGGCGCTCTGTCTTAGAGTCGCACTAGTGCCAACCCAGTTGGGTAAAG
>APFE031673653.1:0-10062 GCA_000404065.3 Pinus taeda | reverse complement strand
AAATCTTCGTAAAAACCTTCTACTGTTACCTAGAACTGCATCCACACATGTAAACTGAAAAATCCAAAAGTGAAACCTTGGATTCCCCGAGGGTAGAAAGTTGCATGCTCACACGTGGGTTTGACATCTTGACGAACTTTAAAACTTCTTAGCTCCATCTCTGAACTATAAAAATATTCATCTAATTCCTATATTTATATAACATAACAAGATCTATTTTACTAAAAATATAGATTTTTTTTTTTTTCTTTTTTTTTTTTATGTAAAATTAAAATAGAAAATAAAATATTTTATTTATTAAATACATTCAAAAGTTTATAATTAATCATTATTTTTAAATAAACCGCTACTAAACCGCATAGCCTACAAATATTTATAGGACATTAATTAATTGATCATTGTATATGCCCACAAAATTGAAATATACAGCCCACAACATGCACCCATGCAAAGAGCCGATGTCCCCATGGTGACCTATAAAGACGCGAGACTCTGGTCGAAAAAACACATTCAACAATTATGATAAGAAGGAAAGAAAAGTTTTGCAGATCAAAATCGAAGAGTTATTTCATTCTGTCCATTATAATCACATTGAATGCCCATTCGAGTCCTCCTGACTGTTGCCTTCTCTTTCAGCAATTTGCTAACAAGAAAGCATTCGAATGGAGGACACATACTGTAATGAAGACAACAATGCATTCAAATCCACAGATATCTCACCCGGTAACGATGCTTCATTGCACGGAAATTTTTGGGAAGAAAACTCTATATGCGATTCAGCAGGAATTTTCCGAAAAGTTCAAACAAAGCAATCTGTTGTAAGTGTGCACGCACAAGATATAGTCCAATCTGTACAACATAGCGGTTTAATTGGGATTGTAATAAAAGTTGCAGATGATTCTAATTCATATGAGGATGACAATGAATATGAAGACGAAGACGAGTCTATTACAAAAGACTATGCACGGGTTTTTTGGACCAATTTTTCTGAGAGTACGGAGATAGCCGACGAGCTTGAGGTGATTGACAGGGCAATCTCCCACGGTGATATTGTGGCAACGCCTTCAGATCCATCTGGACAGAGAGGCATCGTGGTTAACGTGGATGTTACAGTAGATTTGTTAACTCCCACATCAATTAATGCTATAAGAAACGTTTCTAGTAGAGATCTTCAGCGAATAAGGGCATTTATGCCCATTGATTATGTCGTTCATGGACCTTGGGTGGGAAGAGTCGATGAAGTGGTTGATAATGTGACTATGTTAATTGATGACGGATCAAAATGCAAAGTAATGAAGGTCAAACCCGACTGCCTTATTCCAATCCCCGATAATCACCGTTATCCTTACTTTCTAGGGCAGCGTGTCCGGGGCAGTTCATCGGCAGTTTTCGAGAATGCTCGATGGTTGTGTGGTACATGGAAAAAAAGTAACAAGGAAGGTACAGTAGGCAATGTGGAAGTGGGATTAGTTTCCATGGATTGGATTGCTGAAAATCCTGATTGCAATTCCCTGACTCCTGCAGAGAAACATGACCCTAAAGAGCTACAGTTATTGTCTTATTTTTCATACCTTTTTTGGTAGCTAGGTGACTGGTGTCTGCTTCCAGCATCTGAAAGGAGAATGTTAGAAGTTAATATGCCTGCCACAGAGGACACTGTTGCCCACAGAAAAGAAATGTGCTATTTGTGGGCAATAAATGGACTACGGTAGATGTCATATGGCAAGATGGTACAACGACATATGGTGTAGATTCTATAGCCTTGATTACCATCAAAGATCCTGGGGATCATGACTTCTTTCCTGAACAATATGTAGTGGAAAAAGGTTCGGACGATGATGATGGCGAGGCTTCTGAATCAAGACGACGAGTAGGAATCGTGAAAAATGTGGATTCAAAAGAACGCATAGCAATAGTAAGGTGGTTGAAAGTTGTGGATTGTCCACAAGATACACTAAAATTTGATGGAGAGGAGTTAGTGAGTGTGTATGAGCTTGCATACCATCTAGATTATTGTTGGGAATTTTCTGGTAAATTCCAAAACAAAAATTAACTGAATACAGAGCAATGTTCTGTTTTTCTTCTCAGGATCTTTTGCACAAAGAAGAAAATAAAATTTCTGAGAATAGAGATTTTTCACACCAATAAAACCTTTATATTCATTAATAAAAAGCCTGATACATATTTTTTCCTCTTTCTCAGAGGGATTCACCAAGAACTTTCACCAAAAACAAAATAACCCTGCCTCTTTTATAAATGATTTTTACACTGCTGTGTAAAATCTTCATTCACATTTACTGATGTAAAAAGGGCTTTTACATTTACAACTGTAAAATAGATTTTTCTTACATGGGTTTATAGCTGTAAAAAAAAAATTCTCACATGCCTTGTTGGTTTTTCACATTGCATTTAACCAAAGTTTTCATTTGCGTTGCTGCTCCACACCATACATTTTAATTATGCATTTCAATGCATATACTCCACAAGAATTTTATTCGCACTGCTGTGCATTGGTTTTCCTGTTATTTTCTCTGCTTCAGCGAGCCCTCTTCTTCCCTGGTTTTCTATTCGCTGCCGCGAACCCCAATTGTTTCTCCACTCGTGTGCAATAACAATACAAAGTCAATGCACAAAAAAAAAACTATATCGCACACATTTTTTATGTGTTAATACATGCCGTATGAAAACATAAAGTTTTTACCTAAGACTATGACACATTCATTTAATGCATTAAAGTTAGAACCGGTGGTTAAATCAAAAAACAAATTCTGGCAGGTTGAGGGAGATCTGGTCCGTTGACTTGATCGGACACATTTCGCATCCTTCAGCCACACAACCCAAACAATGTTTACTGGTTGGGGAATGGGCGGTTTTGGAATTGTACATTGAACACATTTCATTTGGTTGGGGTGTTCGGAGGCCCTATGACAGAAACCACTTTGTGCAAAAGGTGGTGCGATATGAAACTGGTGGTTTTCCGGAAATGAATTCCGTGCAGGGGAAATTAATATTTCAACACTCCCCTTTAATTTCAACTGTTGGGAATTCAGTCATACCCAAACATTTTCTCAAAACCTCAAAGCTTTTCTGGTCCAGTGGCTTTGTTAGAATGTCTGCAACTTGTTCCTGAGTCCTGCAATGTTCTAAGACAATTTCTCCATTTCTCACCAATTCCCTGATGTAATGAAACCGCGTGTCAATGTGTTTCATTCTCTTATGAAACACTGAATTCTTGGATAATGCAATAGCTGAGCTATTGTCACAAAAAATCATTGTTGCTTTTGCCTGCTCTTGGCCTAAGCTCCTCAACATCCTTCTCATCCAAACTGCTTGACATGTTGCTGTTGTAGCTGCCACATATTCTACCTCTGCTGCCGATAACGCCACGATTGGTTGTTTCTTAGAAGCCCATGAAATGGCTCCTGAACCCATGTGAAAAGCATAACGAAAAGTGCTTTTCCGATCATCTACACTTCCATCCCAATCACTATCAGTGTATCCAACTAAATCTGAACATTCTGAGACAATATATAAAATGCCAAACCTTTTAGTACCTTTGACATACCTCAGAATCCTTTTTTGCTGCCTGCCAATGTGCCTCTTTTGGCCTCTCCATGAATCTGGAAATCAAACTAACATCAAACATTATGTCAGGTCTAGTTGCAGTTAAATACATAAGGCTGCCAACTATGCTCTTGTACAAACTAAGATCAAAATCCTTGCTGCTGTCCTCTTTGCTGAGTTTTAATCCCATTACCGTGGGAGTGATCGCTACCTTACACTCTTGCATATTAAATCTGCCCAACACATCATTTACATATTTTTCCTGTGAGATAAAAATTCCATTTTTATTTTGATCTACTTCTATTCCTAAGAAGTATCTCAGCAAACCCATGTCAGTCATTTCAAACTCCTCTTTCATGACTGCTTTGAAATTTCCAATGAGGTAGTCATCATTACCTGTAAAAATCACATCATCAACATATAACACAACAATTAGCAATTTACCATCTTTTTCTTTGATGTAGACTGTGGGTTCTCCCTCACATTTGTCAAATCCATTTTCTAGTAGATAGGAATCTATCCTACTGTACCATGCCCTTGGCGCTTGCTTCAGCCCATAAAGAGCTTTCTTCAATTTGCACACTTTGTGCTCTTGGCCTTTTTTCTCATAGCCTAGAGGCTGTTCAATATATCCCTCTTCCATTAATACTTCATTCAAGAATGCTGACTTCACATCCATTTGGTAAACTTTCCACTTGTTTTGTGCTGCTATGGACAACACTGCTCTCACGGTTTCCATTCTTGCAACCGGTGTGAAAGTTTCCTCATACTCTCTCCCATACTGCTGCTTGTATCCCTTGAAAACCAGCCTTGCCTTGTGTCTTTCAATTTTGCCTTCAGCATTGCACTTGGTCTTATAAACCCATTTTACTCCAATGACTTATTTACCTTTTGGTAGCTCAACCAAATCCCATGTCTTGTTTCTCTCTATGGCATTGATCTCCTCATCCATAGCTTCTAACCATTTCTTATCCTTAATTTCTTCTTCGAAATGAATATGGTCATCAACATGACAATACAAAGCAAACAAAGAATTCTTACCTTCATCATAAATGTCACTTAAATTTCTGAATTTCTTACCTCTTTCATTCGGTGTGCAAGTGCTTGAATATGCACTTGAATTTCCACTTTGTGGTGTGCTTGGAGAAGCACTTTCATTTCTCCTCAAGGGTGTTCCTTTCTATCCTTGTGTTGGCGCTACTGTTTTGGGATGTATTTCAGCCATCTCCTCATCATCTTCATCATGAGACAAACAGTTTTTAACATTCATTGTTTTTTCTGTGCTTCCTCCTCAATGAACTGAACATCTCTGCTCACAAAAAACTTCTTGGTAGATGGGATATACAACCTGTAAGCTTTGGATTCCTCACCGTATCCAATGAAAATACATTTCTCCCCTTTGGCTGTCCAACTCCTCCTTAGTTGCATCTGGAATGTGTGCAATACAGCCAACATCCAAAAACTTTCATGTGGGTGACTCCTTGCTTTCTCCCACTCCATGCTTCTTCCGGCACTCTATTCATCACTACTTTTGTAGGACACCTGTTCAAAATATATGTTGCACAATTTACAGCTTCATCCCAATAATCATTTGGCAAGTGCTTTGCCTTCAACATGCTCCTCGCCATATCCATGATGGTCCTATTCTTCCTTTTAGCAACTCCATTTTGCTGTGGGGTGTACCTAGCTGTGAATTGCTTATGAATTCCATTTTCTCTACAAAATCGCAGGAATTATTTGGAGATATACTCACCTCCTCTGTCAGTTCTCAAAACTTTGATATGCAACCCGCTTTGATTTTCTACAAGTGCTTTGAAATTTCGGAATTTTTCAAACACTTCACTTTTGTTATTTAGAAAATAAACCCAAGTCTTTATGGTGAAATCATCAATGAATGTTAGAAAATATTGGCTGCCTACTAGTGATGGAGTTTGCATCGGTCCACATATATCTGAGTGGACAATCTCTAAGGGTGCTTTTGCCCTTATGCTTTTCCCTGATGGAAAACTTTATCTGTGTTGTTTCCCCAATATGCAACCTTCACAAAGGCTGTCTGGTTTCTCTATCAATGGTAATCCTCTTACCATTCCTTTTCTGCTCAACAAATTAAGACCTCCAAAGTTGAGATGTCCAAATCTCAAGTGCCACAACCAATTTTCATCCGTTGGCACGCTTTGGAAAGCCTCTTGGGTAGCTGCTGCAATTACTTCTTTGCTTTTCAAATCTACCCTTATTCTGAGAGGGAACATCCTGTTCCTTGTTATCTTCACTTCAGCAATACATCTTTTGTTGGGTGCTATATCCATGATGGTGCATACATCATTCTTAAAGAAAACATTGTACCCCTTATGGACAAGCTGTCCAATACCCAAGAGGTTACATTTCATTCCAGGGACATAGTAGACATCTGCTATGGTTTTCTTTTCACCCTTCTTCGTAAATATTTTGACTTCTCCTTTTCCCATAACAGAAATTTTGCTATCAGTCCCAAGTGTAACTTCTGATTTTACGTTTTGATCTAAAGCAGAAAACAGGGCTATGTTTCCTGTCATATGGTTATTGCAACCTGAGTCTAAAAACCATATGTCTTCACTATTTGTTTCAACCATGTAACAAGCTAACAACACTTTATCTTGACTGATGTTTTCTCTAGTGACATTGGCATTTGGTCTATTACTCATATCATGCTGTTTCTTCCTACATTCACTGGCATAGTGCTCATATTTTTTGCAGTAATAACATTGGACATTGGATTTTTCATACCTTTGTCCTTGAGCATGATGTTGTCCTCTTTGTTGGTTGTTGCCTTGGCCTTGGTTCTGATTCGGGTTGTTGCATCTTCCTTGAGCATTTGCTGGGTTGTTCCTTCCACCTCTGTTTTGGCTTCTGCCTCTTCCTCTCTTGTTTCCTCTGCCTTTACCTCTTCCTCTTCCAAAGGACATGGTCTTGTAATGAAGGCTTTAGCCGCTAATCTGATGATGGTAGGTTTCATTTCTACTCAACTCTGCTCATGGTTGTCAGTGATGCATGGAGTTCATCAACTGAAAAGTTTGAAGAGATCCTTTGTCTCTCTATGTGGTGAAGTCACATCAAACTTTGACAGGGTAGGATCAAAAGTTTCTCCACAATCCCTCCTTTCCTTCAAGAACTTTCTCCATGGTCCTCATTGTGTGACCAAACCAAATCACAGTAGAGAATGAGTCAATTTGTTCTTGAACTTTCATGTTCAGATTCTCAAAATCTTTCCTCAGCAACTGTAGTTTTCCTGTCTTCACTTTCTCCATGCATTGATAGGCTGTCTTGAGAGTTTGCCATGCTTCTTTGGATGTCTTAGCTACTACGATCCTTGGAAACACACGCTGGTCCATTGCTTGATACAAAAATACAAGGGCTTTTGAATCCTTCTTCCTATTTCTCTTTAGTATATCTTTTTCTGCCTGAGTTAATCTATTAAACTCATTTTCATCTGCTGGTTCTTCAAAACCATCTTGAACTAATTCCCATAAATCTTGACAGGTAAACAGGGCTCTCATTGTTATTGCCCAATAGTCATAGTTTTTCCCATGGAACTGTTGGAATTGAGGATTAAACATACCCATGCTAGTGTTGGTGCTGGCCATTCTAACACTCTTTAACTATGCTATAAAATGCTTGACTGTGTATTAAAATAATTGATTGTTTCTTCAGCAGCAACAAAAAAAATGAGAAATACCTGGATCTTTTTATCTGAGACTTCACTTTGCTGGAGAAGATTTACTGCTGCAACAAAAAATCCTCCCTTCAGCTTCTTTGAACACCTTCAAAGAGCCTGGATCAACTCTGATACCACTGTTGGGAATTTTCTGGTAAATTCCAAAACAAAAATTAACTGAATACAGAGTAATGCTCTGTTTTTCTCCTCAGGATCTTTTGCACAGGGAAGCAAATAAAATTTCTGAGAACAGAGATTTTTCACACCAATAAAACCATTATATTCATTAATAAAAAGCCTAATACATATTTCTTTCTCTTTCTTAGAGGGATTCACCAAGAACTTTCACCAAAAACAAAATTACCCTGCCTCTTTTACAAATGATTTTTACACTGTTGTGTAAAATCTTCATTCACATTTACTGATGTAAAAAGGGCTTTTACATTTACCACTGTAAAATAGATTTTTCTTACATGGGTTTACTGCTGTAAAAAAAAATTCTCACATGCCTTGCTGGTTTTTCACATTGCATTTAACCAAAGTTTTCATTTGCCCTGCTGCTCCACACCATACATTTTAATTATGCATTTCAATGCATATACTCCACAAGAATTTTATTCCCACTGTTGTGCATTGGTTTTCCTATTATTTTTGGGCGAGCCCTCTTCTTCCCTGGTTTTCTATTCACTGCGGCCAACCCCATTTGTTTCTCCACCTGTGTGCAATAACAATACAAAGTCAATGCACAAAAACAAAACTATATCACATACATTTTTTATGTGTTAATACATGCTGTATGAAAACATAAGGTTTTTACCTAAGACTATGACACATTCATTTAATGCATTAAAGTTAGAACCGACTGTTAAATCAAAAAACAAATTCTGGCAGGTTGAGGGAGATCTAGTTCGTTGACTTGATCGGAAGCATTTCGCATCCTTCAGCCACACAACCCAAACAATGTTTACCGGCCAGAGAATGGGCGATTTTGGAATTGTACACTGGACGCGTGTCATTTGGTCGGGGTGTTCGAAGGCTCTATGACAGAAACCACTTTGTGTGAAAGGTGGTGCGATAAGAAACCACTTTGTGCGAAAGGTGGTGCGATATGAAACTGGTGGTTTTTCGGAAATGAATGCCGCGGAGAGGAAATTAATATTTCAACAATTATAACTACTATGTTGCGGCCATCGTTATACGTCGTCACTCTCCGGTGTTTGAGACTGCAGATCTATCTACAAACCAAAAAGCTCCGAAGAAAACACAAAAGGCAAAGGTTGACAAGAATATTGAAGAATCTTATCTATCCTGTATTGGTAACGTCATAGGTGTTGAAGATGGAGACATAGAGGTAGCATGGGCAGACGGAACAGTGTCAAAGGTATGTAATTTCATTGTCTGCTGAAGTTCTATCCCTTATCTGAGAAATGGATCACGCTACCTTTCTTAGGCTCAATATACAGAGATTTTGGGTATATAAGTATCTCTTTAAATATGCATTTCACTACATCCAAGATATGAATTCCAACAATTGGCTCTTTGCTTACAATATGAAATATGAAACTACTTTGATAGTATGATAACCTAAAGGTTATTTTTATTTTTATTTTTTTGTAAATGTAGATTGCACCAGGACAAACATGGGTGGTTTATAGTGATGATGAAGAAGAAGATGATGATAAAAATGAGACTGCTAGATGGGAAACTGTTGAATAAGATGATAAAGTTGAGCCTACTAGTTGGGAAACTGTTAAAGAAGATACAGAGCTAGACATTGTTATGGAGCAGACAAATGAGGAAAATATAGTGCTAGACATTGATATGGAGCAGACCAATGAGGAAAATACAGTGCATAGATTGTCTAGCAGTAGTTGTCATGAGCCAAGTCAATTTAAACATTTTGATAGTATAAGTGACGCTATGGATCACTTTTATCGGAATGAAACAAGACAGGTACATTTATCAAAGGGCATGCTTTTCTCATTCCGTTTAGTGATTTTTTGGGGGGCATGATTGAAACTTTTGAACATCTTCGTGCAGCCGATCAATAAGCAGAAATGGATGAATAAAATTTAACAAGAATGGAACAATCTCGAAAAACACTTACTAGCTAACTCCTAAGCCATGCGGCCTGTCTGTTTTTCACTGGTTTATTAAATGAATGAGTTCATGATATTTGAACATTCACTAATATTGTTTTTCATTGGTTTATTAAATGAGTTCATGATATTTGAACATTCAGTAATAGGGAAACGCTATTCTGGGCAGTCATATTTCCTTCAATTTTGCCTCTATTCTAGGCAGTTCTATTTCCTTCAATTTTGCCTCTATTCTGCGCAGTCATATTTCCTTCAATTTTGCCTTTCGTTATTTTTGTCTTTTGTCTTCTCAGTTTTCAATATTGCTTTCTTCTTTTCTCTTGAGTAGTAGGTGTTGGATACCTATACCAATAGGTTTCATATTTCATGATTGGATATCAAAGGTCCAAATATGCTCTGCTTTGGTAATGCAAAGATCCCATATTTCCCTAAGAAGACAATGTCTGTATCAGTCTTGATAAGAACTCAATTTTGATGGGTGGTCCAAAAGTCTAATCTGGATCATGCCATGTTTTCAATTTCCATGTTGTAGAATAGAGAATGAAATCTGTCCAAACTGTTTAATCTTGGCAGATCAGTAGCTAGGTAGAGAAGCTAAGGTTCCCAACTGCTTAATCTGGGACCTTGGAAAGAATAAGGGTTGTATTAGATAGGAAATGAAAGCAAAAAGCCAATGAAAAGAAAAAGGCATTCAAAGGGTTTGCAAGT
>APFE031673649.1:37354-53451 GCA_000404065.3 Pinus taeda | reverse complement strand
AGGTACATCGCATCGGTGCATGGTAGAAACTAGAGCTCAAGCTATGGCCAATGAGAAGATCGACAAACTTGAACAATCCTTGAAATACCTCCAAGATCAGCTGACAAAAATAACTAACGCACTCTCTAAGGGCAAGGTGGAAGCCCACAAGGAGGCATATATTGGCAATGAACACAGTGAGGGTGAGTCTAGCCACTCTCTTCACCTCTAGGGCACCCACCAACAATCCCGTCTATGACCACCCATGCTGGATATGCATAAATTTGATGGTTCTCACCCAGCAACATGGGTAGCACAAATGGAGCAGTATTTCAATCTAAATTACATCTTAGATAATGAGACTCAGCTTATGGTGGGGAGCATGTACTTGGACAATGAAAGATGGCAATGGTGGCAATGGCATCAACGTTGCAATGGAAGGCCCTTGACTTGGGACACCTTCAAAAAAGCTCTTATAGAGCGCTTTGACCATGACTCTGCTTTTTTGGGTCATCTCACTAAGCTCCGACAGACTGGCACAGTGGATGAATATATTACAGCCTTTGAAGCCTTAGCTTTCCGCACTATGGGTCTCCAAGATTCATTCTACACGGAATGTTTTATCAGTGGTCTTAAAGAGGCCATACAAACTCACATCGAATTGCACCACCCTCCCACAAGGTCGAAGGCTTGCAAGGTAGCTCATAAAGTTGAATGTGCATTAGCGGCCTAGTCCAATCACCCAAATTTCACTGC
Source organism: Pinus taeda (assembly GCA_000404065.3). Lineage (NCBI taxonomy): Eukaryota > Viridiplantae > Streptophyta > Pinopsida > Pinales > Pinaceae > Pinus > Pinus taeda. The sequence continues at coordinate 52,716 of APFE031673649.1, read as the reverse complement.
CAAGGGTCTCCCCCCACAAGCTCACAGCACTACTCAAACACTTAAGTTTCAAAAGGTGTCACCTGCAGAAATGGCAGAAAGAAGAAAGCAGGGATTATGTTACTACTGTGATGAAAAATACTCCCCAGGTCATAAATGCAAGGAGCCCAAATTCTTTCAAATTGATGCTACTGATTACAACTCATCGGAGGAAGCCCCACCATTTGAGGAACCTGAGGAGGAAGAAGAGGACAACCAGAAGGACAATGTCCCTGACGAACCAGTTATTTCGCTGCATGCTTTGGCAGGGATTTCTTCACCTCAAACTCTCAAAATAAGAGGTTTTAAGCATCGCCCGGTAGTAGTCTTGATTGATAGTGGAAGCACACATAATTTTATCCATCAAAGAGTCATGGAAGCAGTGCATTATTTTGTACCAACAGTTTCTAACTTCCAAGTCCAAATTGTGGATGGGGGAACAATGAAATGTGAAGGTCGTTGTGAAAATTTCAAACTTCAAATGGGGGATTATCAGTTGAAGACCCACATGTTTTCCATGCACATGGGAGGGTGCGACATTGTCCTCGGTGTTGAATGGCTTCGCACACTTCGGCCAATCACAATGGATTTCCAGGAGTTATATATGAGCTTTAAGCAGAACAACTCCACAATACCCTCCGCGGACTCCAGGTGGGAGATCCCTCTATCATCAGCTCACATAGGATGGAAAAATTGTTAAAAAAGGGCCATCATGGAGTTATAGCTCAATTTAATGCCATCTAGGCCGTTGAACCCAATTATCTTCCGATTCATCCTGATATGCAACAGATTTTAAATAACCATCTGCCAGTCTTTGACAAGCCTCATGAGCTTCCACCCTCGAGAGGGAAACATGATCATAGCATCACTTTGGTCCTAGGGGCCCAACCACCAAATGTGCGCCCATATAGATATCTGTTTGCCCAAAAGAATGAAATAGAAAAAATAATCAAGGAACTTTTGGAAGCAGGAGTCATTTGTCCCAGCATTAGTCCTTATTCATCACTGATGATCATGGTGCTCAAGAAAGATGGGGAATGGCATATGTGTCCAGACTTTAGGGCCCTCAAAAAGTTGACAGTCAAAGATAAATTTCCCATCCCGATTGTTGATGATTTTCTAGATGAACTAAATGGGGCTCAATTCTTCGCTAAGCTAGATCTTCGCTCAGGCTACGACCAAATTCGCATCAAAGAAGTCGACATTCCAAAGACTGCTTTTAGAACTCAAGAAGGCCATTATGAGTTCCTGGTCATGCCATTCGGTCTTTGTAATGCCCCATCTACTTTTCAGAGCCTTACGAACCACCTCCTCAAACTGTATCTTAGAAAATTTGTACTTGTTTTTTCGATGACATCCTCATCTACAGTTGCACTTGGGCTGCACATCTTCAGCATGTAGATCTTCTCTTGCAATTACTCCAAAAGCATAAATTATTTGTTAAGATGTCCAAGTGTTCTTTTGGCATGGAAGAAGTTGAGTATTTGGGCCACATTTTGGGGTGTGAAGGTGTCAGGGTGGACCCCAAAAAGATCCAAGCAATGCAGGATTGGCCTCAACCTAAGACCTTGAAGAGCCTAAGAGGATTTTTGGGTCTCATGGGCTACTATCGCAAATTTGTCTGCAATTATGGTCGCATTGTGAAACCCATCACTCAACTCCTCAAGAAAAATTCATTCCTGTGGAATGATGAAGCACAACAGGCCTTTATAGTTCTCAAAAATGCCATGTGTTCCACTCCAGTCTTAGCACTACCTAACTTCACCAAATCTTTTGTCATTGAATGTGATGCTTCAGGTACGGGTATTGGGGCGATCTTAATGTAGGAAGGTTGACCCTTGGCCTTCACAAGCCAACAACTAAGTGGGAAGAATCGGGGACAATCTACCTATGAGAAGGAAATGATGGCCATCTTATATGTAGTAGATACCTGGCGACCTTACTTATTGGGGCGACATTTCCAAATCCGCACAGACCATCACAGTCTTAAATATTTTTTGGAGCAACGCCTATCCTCACCACAACAAAATAAATGGCTCACCAAAATGTTGGGATATGATTAAGATATCGTTTACAAGAAAGGGCACGAAAATATTGTAGCAGATGCATTTTCTCACCAATTTGAGGAAAGTACCCTGCCCGTAATTTCCATTCCCATTCCAGAAAGAATTGAAGAGGCTCATAAGGAATGGTTTTCACATCCCTGGCTCTCCCAACTCATTACTCAATTGCAAGCGGATCCAAATTCCACCAAGGGCTACTCGTGGCAGGATGAGATTCTTCGCTATAAGGATAGAGTCATAATATCACCAACATCCACCCTCAAAAGCCGCATTTTGGCAGAGTTGCACTCATCCCCCACTACAGGACATTCAGGCTTTCAGAAGACATATGCTCGCACTAGAAGATCATTTTTTTGGACAGGCATGAAAAGGGACATTCTTACTTTTGTAGTGGAATGCGATGTCTGTCAGGGCCACAAAGGGGAGACAGTCAAAGCACCAGGCACATTACAACCGTTGTCCATCCCAGCATCAATATGGACGGAGGTTTCTATGGATTTCATTACAGGTCTTCCAAAGTCAGGAAACAAGTCAGTCATCATGGTGGTTGTGGACTGACTTTCTAAGTATGCTCATTTTTGCGCCCTACCCCACCCTTTTGCACTGACTTTGGTTGCTCAATCTTTCATGAATTAGATCTTCAAATTGCATGGCATGCCCACTTCTATTGTGTTTGATCATGACCTGATCTTCACCAGTAATTTTTGGCAGGAACTCTTCAGGCTACAAGGTACCCAACTAAAACTCAGTACTTCCTATCATCCAGAAACACATGATCAAACTAAAGCAGTCAAAAAATGTCTAGAAACCTACCTTAGGTGTTTCACTTCAGAAAAGAAACATCTTTGGGTATACTGGTTACCTTTAGTTGACTGGTGGTATAAAACAAACTATCATGCCAACACCAAAGTGACTCCCTATGAAGCAATTTATGGTCAACTCCCTCCTTCCCCTACTTCTTATATCAAGGGGTGCTCAAAGGTACAAGAAATGGATCAACTCCTACAGAATTGCACAACCATGCTCACCCATCTTAGAGAGAATCTTCATCAAGCTCAAAACTGCATGAAGCAACAGGTAGCTTAGCATCTCTCGGAATGCCAATTTCAAGAAGGGGATCAGGTATTTTTGAGGCTGCAACCATATAAGAAAACATCACTCAGAGAAAAGGATTGTCAGAAACTAGCTCCAAAATTCTACGGACCGTATCGAGTACTTCAGCACATTAGAGAAGTGGCCTACAAGCTAGCTTTGCCACCCACTGAAAAAATCCATCCAGTTTTCCATGTCTCATGCCTCAAGAAAGTGATTGGGAACAATTGCAGAATTCAAACCAGTCTACCTGAATTGTATGAAGAAGGGCCAATCTAGCTCCAACCTGAATAGGTCCTCGACACACGAGAATATCACTTGCGTGGCCGCATGATCAAGGAATTCCTCATCAAGTGGAAAGACACCTCTCCTGAAGATGCAACCTGGGAACCAGCCACTATTCTTTAGTAGCTTCCACAGCTTCAGCCTTGAGGACAAGGATATTCTTAAGGGGGAGGGCATGTTAGGGTCCCACCCTAACCCCCTTATTTATGTAGTAGGATCGATTCATAGTTATAGTTAAGTAAAGAGTCAATAAAGCCCATATTAATAATTTTAAGTGGTTAACCCACATTTAATGACAGGACCACAGTTAGTTGCAAATGGGCCATGGTATTAGATAGATGGTATTAATAAGAACCATGGTATTGCTCCATGGTATTGCATGTATGAGTCATATATAAAGGATAGAGACTCCCTGCGAGGAGCATCGTGTCTTATTTTGTAATCGAGCTCCGCTCTATTGGAGGTTGCCCCCTTGAAGAGGAAAGTGAACATTACTTTTTGAATAATAAAATACCTGCTGTTATTTCTCACTGTTCTATGTTTTGGGTATATTTCTGCGCATACTTGGTATTCTTGTATCTTCTTGCAGGTTGTTATCACTTAAGAAATCTAATGCCAAAATTTCTCATACTAGCTTAATGACAAAGGTCAGTGTTAGTCTAAGTTGATTTCGTTTTTTTCTTAGAGTCTGAGTCTTAGAAGGTCATGAATCAAGCATGCATTCTTATCTACCACTGGTCACCCTCATTCATCACCGATCTCATAGTCATGTGTTACTTTGTTATCTACCACAAAGCCTTTTAGGTAATTGCATAGTGCATGCAACCTTTCTAAAGTGTTTTCGCACTGCATTAACTCTGTTTAGCAGTTTCGCAGCGCAAAAGCGGATTAGGTGTTTTCGCAGCACGATACGTTATTAGGTGATTTCGCAGTGCATCATTCAAAATTTAAACTAACCGTGCTACGAAATCAGAGATTCGTGCATTCTGCAGAGAATCTTTCCCCAAATGTCAAATCCGTTAAGTTAATCTATGGTTGCGTCATTCTTTGTCAGTTCATGTACTCCACATATCACGTCCCACCACCCATCTCCATTATCACAACCATTAGATTCATTGATACACACGGAATACAAGTTCCAAGGAAAGCCACCTATGAACAAGTTTTAATGATGATTGTAAGCCTTGCATGAGTAACAAATCTGCAAGATTGCAATTTTAAAAAATATAATCTGCAAGATTTCAAATTGAAAAAACATTGTCATCAAGCAAGGCAGCCAATCAAGCGAGGCAGCAAATCAGGCGAGGCAGAGATTCAAGAGAGGCAGAGTTTACAATTTGAACAGTGTTAGCATTCCCTGCCGAGAGGTCAATGAAATTTAATGGAGGGATTAGTAGAAAAGAAAGAACACAGATCAGGCAAATGTCTGAGAAACGAGCCTGAAGGTTTGGATATAACATTGAAGAACAGAGATGTGGAGAAGGCATTTAAACAAGCTAGATGTTGGAACTTCTGTAAGAAGCTACAAGGGGGTCATGCACAAGTGACTAAAGAATTTGCATTGAATTTTATAGGATTAAACTCAAATGTTGGTATGATGGAATTGCAGGTCTCACCAGACATGATATCCACAGTCACAGAGATTCCTAGAGGGCAAGAAAATTGGTTCAAGAATTTCAAATTTGACATGAACCCATGCAAAGAGTTTTTAAAGAAGGAATTTTTTAACTCGGATTTGAGCAAGTCTGTTCCTAGGAGCTATGTCAAAGAGTCCTATGCACATTTGCTCACCTGTATGCAAAAATACCTGACCTGTGAAGGAAGATATAACAAGGTGTACTCGTACCATTTCAAACTTTTATTGCATTTTACAGGGAAGGTATCTATTGATCTACCTTTTTATTTATTCCGCAGTTTGAGTAAAATGTGTGACAAGGTACAATTTAGAAAAGAGGCTTGTGAAACTTCTTTGTTTCACCATGGCCTGATTAAGTTACTTGTCTTGCATGAACTTCAAAGGGTAGGTAGATACTAGGATACATTTATATTCATGGTTTGTTTCAAGAGTAGGACTGGTCTCAGCCCTCTACCTGCAAAAGATCTTTCAACAATAGGTCCTCAAGCAGAAACAAGAACCAAGAGATTTTCAAAGTTAAAGGCAAGAAAGCAAGTAAAGGAATCCACCAAGCCACTGATTACTTAGGATACACCCCAGCAGTCCCTTAAAGAGAAAATTCAGGATAAGGAAACTGCACATGAGTCAAGCACAGGTGAAGGAGTTCAAAGAAGAAGAACGAGGAGCCAGATAACAAAGGAAAAGGGTAAGTCAGTGGCTATTGAAGAAAGTCTTGTTTCAAAGGGAGATTTAAATGATTTATTACAAGCAATTGACATTGAAGAGTCCCCATTGGTTCAAGCTAATTTGATACAGTCAGGAAAAGAGAAGGTTAAGAAGGCCAAAGCCTCAAAGAAACTTAAGTTTGATGATCAAGCTGAACAATTTGTTTTCAAACCCAGGAGACCCATAACAAGGAAGTTCAAACACGTATAGGAGGTGTCGCCAAGGGCAGATGAAACAGGGGAGGAGACACTGCCTCATGAAAGAAAAGATAAAGGCAAAATAGTTTCCACTCAAGAAGAAGGCAGTGTGGAAAACTTGAAGAGAAAATTAGAATCTGCCAACTTTGAGATTGCTAGATTAAAGAAAGCTGCTAGGAAATTTGTAGCTAAGGAGGCTTATTTTAATCAAATGCAGGCTCGATGGGAAGATCAAACTTTTAAAATCCCTGAAGTGGTTGACTAAAATGTTCAATTCCGTAGCTGGACTACTCCTGCAATAAAAGAAGCTCAATTTATCAGGAAAGTCAATATAAACCTCAGGTCTGGGATCAAAGTACTGAGAAAACAAGTTGAAGACTTAAAGATTCAATTGGACCAGCAAAAAGAATCTCCATAAAGAGAACCCACTTCTAGTAAGGAGATATTTCAAAGTTTTGATAAGTTTTTCTTGGTATAATTTTTCCAAACATTCCCATTCAATTTTTGAAGGTCTTGAGACAGTTGCAAGAATGTTTTAACAACAAAGTCTTGGTTGAAACTGTGATTTTTTTAAACAACTCAGCAGTTTCGTAGCGCGCTACGAAACTGCTGAAGGTGATGACTAAAAATCAACCAGCTTTGAAACATAAGCGGGAAATTTTGAAAGGTGAATATATACAAGGCATCATCTAAATCTGCAACGATCAACCAGGTTAAGACAGGTGGAGAAAATATGGATTCGGATCCATCTTTAAATTTTTGTCATAAAGTGAGCACATTTGCCACGGTTCAAAATATGTCAAGACAGCTTAAAGGAGTTTTTGCTTTTGAATATAAAGGAGGTGGACATCACATCAAGGATGTGGCCATCTGTCACATTTTGGAAAATCAAAAATGAAGGACATGCTTCTTTGGATTCGAAAATTGTAAGGCAAACTAAAGACCGATGAGCAAGGGTAGTTTCCTATATTTCAGGACAATGGAGAAGATGTTGCATGGAAGACTAGCATGGAGCCTTGAACATCCATCACAGCCAAACTGAAAAGGGACCAGATGTCAAAGAACGAGAACCATTGTAACCAAGGCTATTATTAGCATAGCATGGTGTTAGAATCTTACTTGATTTAGATCTCTGGAAAGTCTAGTTGAAGTTTGTTACATTTAATAGGCAGTTAAAAGTTGATTAGGTGTCATTAGAAGTAGATTTCGAGTTCCCCTCATGCTTGAGGAGTAATCTCAATCAGGTAGAAGAGCTCTATAAATAAGAGAAAGAGCAATTTACAAGGGGTTGGAAAATTTATGAAAAAACTCTGATATTTGGCTTATGTAATACTCTGTTTTGGTAATACAAGTTTGGCTTTGCTTCTTAGGACTCATGAGGGATTTGATGTTCAGAATGTGTGGTATTGTTCTTTTCCTAATATATGCAGTGGTATGAATGTGTAATCACTTAAATTTCACTTATAGTGCTCTAATTTCCTGTATACATTCATAGACTGTGTGGTCCCATATATTCTTGGTATGTTCTGAACGTGTTGAATGTTGAATGTCTTGACTTCTATGTAAGGTTAATACCACTGTTATACTGAAATGATGTTGACTCCATAAGCCCAATGGATAGTTGCGAAATGTGTTTCCACCATTCATATTGTTTACATTTGTTTCACAAGAGTTAGCCATCTTAACTATAATCAAAAACATTAACCCTTTGAGAGAGCCCTCTGGTTGGGGAGGCTAAGCCTCAGCCTAAAGTAGGTCTGAAATAGTTACTTGAAGTCTTCCTGGTCTACAGCCTTCCAGGGCTTGATTTTGAGATAACACAGGGTAAGAGCATAACACAGATCAAGTCCTGCACATAGAAGAGACAAGCATAATCACAGCATACAACCTTGATAACTAATACATGAATACATAAAAGACATCTAGTTACACATAACTAATCTACTCATGCTAAAAGGTATTGGAAAAACAAATAAATGAATGATAGTACCAACACCATGGATTAGACAGTACAACTAAAGTTATATATTAATGTCGGAAGAGTGATTACAGCCATCTTTTGCAACAGCCTTTCGTTACCCCTCCGGCTCCTCTCTCTCTCTCTCCCTTCTTACCAAAATCTTATGCTTAGATTTGAGACTATGCTTGAAAATCAAGTAACCTATCCTTTCAAATGATTTGACCTCTATCACCATAGCCCTAGCTTTGCTTATGTAGAAATCGAGTTACGGTTTCTAAGTTCCTCCATGAGTCTCTTAATGTAAAAGCAATGATGTTTCCATGCTTTTGATCTCTTTCCCATTTGCCTCCTTCATTAGGATTAGAAATCCCACAAATAGGTCAAACTTTAGATGTTTCCTTGATTTTCTAAGTAGATTTAAGAAGGAATATAGGGATATTTATGAGACAATTCGCTCCTTTGACCAATATATTCTCATTAGGATCCACTAACATTGTCACCAAACTAACAAGTAGAGTTAGTAGGGTCACTAATGCTCCCTTAGGCTTACAAAGAAACTTTATAAAGCATGTTGTCAGTGTTTAGCTAGCATTAGTGTGGAAACAAGGCTTGTGATCTTGGTCTTTTCTTCAGCTATCATGTCTTTCCCCTCTGAGCTAATGAGGGGGTCATTTTGTTGTATAACAGATGCCCCCTAAAGTGTGATATCAGAGGTTGTGACGCTGGCCGAAATACTTTACTTAACTGTAATTTTCCTTCTTCAACAAAAAGAGAGAGAGGATCGGAGCTTCAGGCTATATGGGAAAATTGATACAACACATATATATAAAACAACTAAAATCATGTCCTGATTCGAGCATTCCTATGCTCAGTAGCTATGTCAGTGTGATTTTCTCATCAAAGAGATATGACGATGCTAGCCGCCGATAAGCCCAATGTGGATCCGGTTTCATAATAGGATCATTCTGATGAGCTTTCTCCAAAAAACAATATACGCAACTTTGGAGAGGAAACAAGGCTGAGTGAGACAAGCCTCTACCCAAGTTCTTGATTTTTGCTTCACCGAACAACATAGATCGATACTTGTGAATAGATGCGTTGATGTCAAACATGCACAAAATCATATGATTACTAGTCAATAATGGAGACCATTAACAGATGTGAGGAAGGCTGCCAATAATGGTGATGGTCTCCAAGATGCACAATACAATCTAGTGAGTGTGAAAAATGTTTTTTTCATCGAACACTCATAGAATCGTTTAACCAGGAGCCAATAATGAGAACTCCTGATCAAACACAAGGTGACCTACCACTAACGTCTACAAGTACCAAGGCACTGAATGTGTTTCTAGGTTGTCTTGCTAGATAGAGTGTTGAAGTCATTAGGAAGATACCTATCAAAAGGTAGGCAATAATGTGTCCTACATCAATCGACACAAAACGGGACAAGAATGATTTTTTTTTTAGGAATCTTTGAGCATTGGGTCTAAACAAGAGAGGGCATGATGAAAGGATATGCATGATGGGTTGATGGAGGAAACAAAAGGTTAACCCTTGAACAATAGAAGGCACAACAACGGTTTTAACCATGCAGCACTAGACTCATGAACACCAAAGAGTGTTAAGAAACAGAGATGCAATAACATCAGGGTATTTAGGCTAAACTCATAGGATGGTAGGATTCATATTGAGAGGCCATCACAAGGAAGGTTTATCTGAGGGAGTGCCATGTTCAAGGGAACGACTACAGCCAAACCACACTTTCTAAAACTGAAATATAGTTGTATTGTCCACTTTCCCTGTCTTATTAGTTTAGTGAGTCCAGATGGGTAAACTCATTGATATTTTCATATTTTAAGAGTTTGAGAAGGACCGCAAAAAGAGAAACTCTATGCACTATATGATTAATTTAATGAGTCTAGACAGGAAAACTCGTCAATATTTTCATGTTTTAAGAGCCTAAAAAGGATCGTAAAAAGAGCGACTCTATACCTTGTCTGTTTAGTTTAATGAGTCCAAACGAGACAACTCAGTGGTCTTTTCATATTTAGAGAGTCTTAAAACATCATAAAGAATGACTCCAGGGTGGTCCCTTTGTCATAGTTGTTAACCAGGTGCGGCAAAAGGTTAATAGTATACTCAAATCGGTTACTTTTCCATGAGCTAATCTATTGAATCTGGATAAAGAGAAACCTATGTTCAATAGATTTTGACCTCATTTTGTTGCAGGTACGAGGAGATAGACTAAACTCATTTTTCATCATGAATTTTTAATGAGTCACGCGACGATAAAATCAATATCTTCATCAAATTTTAACGAGTCAAATGAAGAAAACTCAAGGTATCTTTTTCAATTTATTGAGCAAGGAAAAATAGGTAAAATAACTTCTCATTCCTTCTTTGTAGATATAATGAGCCTAAAGAAAGGGAAAAACTCCAGGATTTTTCGATTTTAAGAGGGAGAAATGGTCCCAAAAAACAAGTGCTCTAGTTGTTGTTGTAGATTTTTAATGAGCTCGGTGACAAAAACTTGGGATTTTTTAGTTTAACGAGCGAGAAAAGGACCTAAAAGAATTCTTGGGTCATCTTTATAAATGTTTAATGAGCCTAAAGAAAAAACTTTGGATTTTTTCAGTTTTATGAGCGAGAAAAAAGCGCCTAAAAAGAATGCTCTAATGATCTTTTTCAGTTTAATGAGCTAGAAAAAGAGTGAAAAAGAGTTGCTCAGACCGTCATTGTATGTGTTTAACGAGTCCAACAATGACAAACTTGGGGATTTTTCAGTGTTTGAGAGTGAAAAATATCCCATAAAAGAGAGCGCTCATTTGAGGATTGCATGCAGTGATTTACTGTTTTTCATTCCTTAGGGTAATTTCATCAAAAGCGGAAAAAAGTATAAAAATGTAGTAATTCCTATCCATATTGGTTCTAGGATGATAAAAAATCATGGGGAATGGACTACTTCCTCTTTAATGATTTCAAAAAGTCATGTCTCCAAAAATAAATATAAGGAAGGTCCTTGAGCTTTCACATTCACCATTTTCACTATTTGAGCACTGTGAAAGCGTTTTGTTGCCAAAGAGGAGCAGATTTTCCGAAAACCATTGTAGGAGATTTGGGCAACCATTTGATGTGCCATCAGTCCTAGGTAGAGGCCAAAACCTTGCTCTATGCATTTCTTAACCTTTCTTATCGGTTTCTGGGGTGTATTATTGCAGATCTAAGGTGCCCTATAGCAATGTTTATGCACTAACACCCTCTGGCTTGCTAGTAGGGAGCATTAAATGACCCATACGACCTACTAGAGGGCATTAATATTCCCTGTGTACCACTGGGGGGAGTGTTAGAGCTTGAGGGCACAGTTTAAAACTTCATGCAGTGATTCCTAAAGTTGTATTGCCCCATTTTGACTAATTTTTGGGTTATTTTGCACAGGTTTCAGGCCATAATGACTAACCTATGGAGAGAATGGGCCCATGATAGCTAGGAATTGTTGATGCGAAATGATAACGCATGCATACTTGATTTTCACCACTGTGGTTTATTGAAGTATGCAAAGTTGGAGCTGATGAAATGGTAGGAGGATTTATTAAGATGGATTATCCCGTGCTTGGATGAACACGAGAAAGTGTTCAGGATTGTAGATCATGAGTTGGCTATTGACCATGATGACATATACTTTTTAACTAGTCTGTCATGCCATGGGGCACAGGTAAACCTCACCGAGGGTAGGCCTGATCCATGATCTACCCTAGAGTTGGTGCAATCTTACTGCATCCTTGAGAGTGGGCTTGCCAGCAATAGAGTCCCCATAGAGAGGATAAGGTCCAGGTCTATGAGGACCATTTTATGGTTGATTGTGCGGTTGGCAGGTTCAAATAATCTCGAAGCTGTGACAAAGGTCCAACTGTTGCTTGCAGTTGACTATGTCCAGCCACAGATGTTCAACTGGTGTGAAGCACTGCTCCACCAGTTGAAGGCAGAGTTAACCGCATGCAAGACTTGAACACAACAAAGTTTTGGGTATGATACTCTCATAGTCTCATTCATTCTTGAGAGGGTACTTGTTATGCGCCCAAGAATGAGCTTAGGTCCCTTTGATCCAAGGGAGCCGAGATAGGGGCAATGGTCATCACTCGATCCTCGCATAGGAGGAGGACCGATCGGACATTTCTTCAAGGAATATTTCTTCCAGTGGCTTCATGTCCAGATCATGATGATTGACGACTATGCTTATGAGGGCATGGACTTCACTGGCGACCCTGACTTGATACTTTTGCCCAGGACCAACTGGGGTCCTCAAGGTGAGAATGGTTTTTGAAAGTACTTCAAGTATTTTTTAGCTTTTTAATGTTTATGTGATTTTTTTAGAGGTGAACAAGTACTGACATGAAGCTTTATGCTTAACACAAAAGTGGCACCATTACGACCTGCAGGCGAACCCCACCATATGAGACAAGGAGGCCAACTACCCACTGGGAGGGTGATGTCAATAGTCTTCTTGAGGTTCTGAGGAACCTGGAGGGATTGAGCATGGATATCCCCCCTTTCCTATGAGGGAGATTCCTGCTCAGATGCAGGGGCACAAAGTCAGTGTACCTGAGCGGTTTCTGGTTCCTTTTCGGAGGATAGCTAGAGCAGTTTCAGCATTTCAGGAACAATAGGCTATTTTTAGCAGGTGTTTTGGCATAGCCAATGGGTGTTTGTAGCTAGGCTTAGTAGCCATTTTGTACTTAAAACATCCAAGTTTTGGAATATTTTGATGTAAAAGACTGGATTTTATCTATATATATACATAAATTTTGGAATTTTGATGGTGTAAATGTTTTTTAAATCTCTTTGTGAAATCTTTAACTCTGTAAATTTTTACTTTTCATGCATGCTTCTATAGTGAATGAGACAGATGCCAATCCAACACATAGTTTGCTAATGAGTCCACAACCATATTAAATTCTATAGGAATGTGTTCATATGTGATAACTTCAAATTGATGTTTCAAGAGTCATACCCTTAAATAATGATGTAACAAGGTTGGATTATGAATGTGATAATGATTTGTAAATTTCATAACAACTAGCTGAGAGTCTAACCTGACCACTAGATTGGAGATGTCCCTTGATAACACTTCAATGAGAAATGAAATTACAGACATGTACTCATCAATATTGTTGGTGGATGTACCCAGAAAGACTCCTCCGGAACAAAACAGTTCCGACTCAAGTGTGTAGATGACCCAAGTAGCTGATGCAATGTGCCATGTGTGATGACTGGCACCATTTGCATATCCTACATATGCTAAGGGTAATGAAGACATCTACATTGCGAGAAGGATGTATGAGACAAATACTCCAATAAATACCAAAACAATCCAATCACACCAAAAAGGGAAGAAAAACTTATAAATACATAAAATTACAAAGCACATGCCCAGTGCAATACTAGGCATAATACGTTTTTAGATAGACTCCATTTATGGGCTCAGTGAGCAGGACTCCTTCTCAGTCCTGAAGTTCATATGCCCTTTTCAGAGGGCTTTCTTAATGACATAGGGACCTAGCCATAAGGTTTGAATTGTTCCTTCCCCCAAGATGTCATGTTTTTTATCATAGAGAAAAACAAGATCTCCCTCTTGGTAAGACCAAGATTGACCTTTTTGTCATACTGGGCTTTCACCCAATTCTTGTGGGCCTCGAGTGCCAATTCGACATCTTGTTGGGTTTCATCTAGTTGATTGAGGTATAGCAGGTTCTCTTCTTCGATAGTAGTGTCGGGCAGAATTTCAATGACTATTTGTAGGGAAGGGATCTGACACTCTATTGGTAAAATTGCTTCTAGGCCGTAAGCTAGTTGAAAAGGTGTAAAGCCTGTGGTATTTTTTACGGAAGTTCAGTATGCCCATAGCACCAAATATAACATTCAATGCCAATTGGTTCTATGATTTCCTACCAACCTACGAATCATGGTTTTTAAGATGCCATTGATGGCCTCTACTTGACCATTAGATTGGGGGTAGTAGGAGGATGATTGATCCTAATGAAAACCTAGTAGCAATGTTAAGCCAGACATCATGTGATTCTAGAAATGAGACCCATGGTCTGTAAAGATCGTGCAGGGTACACCAAAGCAAGAGATAACCTAATTAAATAGGAATAGTTCCGCAATTTCCCCATCAACCCGGTAGGTGGGAAGGGCTTCAGCCCATTTCACGAAATAGTCCACAGCTACAATGATATAGTTGTGTCTAGTAGAGGAAATGGGATTGCAAGTTATGAATTCTATCCCCCATTTGGCAAAGGGGCCAACAGAGATAACCAGGTGTAGTAGGGTCGAAGGAGCGCACATTTTATTTATGAACACTTGACAAGGATGGCATTTCCAGATGGCCTTGACAAAATATTTGAACAAAGTCGGCCAGTAATAGCCTACGTGCAAGATTTTTTGTGCAGTAGATATGCCAGAAAAATGACTGCCACATGCCCCAACATGGCAGCCATTTAAAACATGTCCTACCTCTTCATGAGTGAGGCAATGTCAAAGAACTATATCTGCACCACGATGATATAACGTATCATTAATCACTAGATAGCATCGCGCTTGGTGGCGGATGTGATGTGGCAGATTTTGTCACACAGTCAAGGTTGCGGACAAGATCGACCTTCCTAGTATCTAAAGATATCTAGTGACAAGCAAACCAATCAAAAACTATCTTTCTCTAAATATGCAATTAAAAACAAAGGCAAACAAGTGTTTTAGGCCTACCTTGGGTCCAATGCAAGTTTGTGGAAGCCTCACTCCCTCACTCCAAATGAGCTTCCTTGAAGTGTAAGTTTGCAAACACAAACAAGCAAACAAATTAAATAACACCTGAAAAGCCAATATCATAAAGCATATTCATCATAATGATCAAGGAGATTATGAAACAAACCACATAAAACAATTTTTTGAGAAAAGTGAATCTGATTGTATTAATTCAAATGAAAGAAGAACTTTACAACATGTGCCTTGATGCTGTACAAGCTCCTCCTAGGGTCCGACAAGAAGTCTCCTCTACTTTGACAAGTTTCACTCACTTCCCAATGAAACCAAAAGGTATGTGATCTCTCCTCTCAAGTTTAACTAGGAAGTCCCAATTCCATCAGCATTTACCCTCCAAATGTTCAGCTTCTAACCTCTCCAGCAACTGACCCAATGCCTTAATTTATAGTGCAATGGAGGGAAGTTACTAGGTCCTCCTTCAAAGGGATAAAGCCCTCCTTCAAAGGGATAGCTCCTCCTATCAAGAGATTAGCTCCTTCTCTTTTGGGATGCATGAACCACCTTGGAGCGAACAATCCACGTCAAAATCCTTCTAGAAACATCTAGAATTAACCCAAAAGTGAGGTTTTTAGGATAAACTTGCGCCTTTT
>APFE031673649.1:0-15891 GCA_000404065.3 Pinus taeda | reverse complement strand
TGAACCTTTTGGTTGCTCCACTTCATAGTTCTGGCTTAGTTTGGGAGGGATACTCAGAGAATCCTCAGAAGCCACAAGCTGTTCCATTGTCTGACCCTAAAAAAATCATCAAAGAAATAAAGGTATCAGAAAAAGGAGCATCAGGTTCAGGTAAATCTAAACAATATTCTATATCTCTTCAAAAAAGGCCTGTAATAGAACAACTACATGTTGAGAGTATAGAATCCAACACTACCAGTGAAGAAAAAACCTCAGAGATTCATAAAGCTCCTTATTTCTTAGGTTCTCCTTTTGTTGTAAGCCCAAAGGAAACCTCACCTCCTATCCATCATACCCCTTTAGTCCTATCAATCACTCCTCAACCATCTGTCATTTAGACTTCTAGTACTCTTATAGCCACCATAGCTATGGTAGGTCCACAAGCACCTACCAAAATGGAAAGGATCATAGCTGTTAGGTATGGATCTTTAGTACTACCCACCCCGTTGAATGCCATGCCTACCAAAGAATATCATAAGTATATGCCTAAGTTCATTGGGACTGAAGGTGCTACAGCTGAAGAACATCTTGAGTCATTCTATAGCTATGTTGATAACTTGGACATTAGTGAAGATGATGTCTGGATGAGAGTTTTGTCCAAAGCCTAGATGGAGAGGCTAGAAAATGGTTAAGAGAACTGACCCCTAGGTCTATAGCAGATATTGATGCTTTAGATGATGTCTTTCTAAAGCATTGGGGGGATAAGTAGGATCTACTCTACTACCACACTGAGTTTGGTAACTTAAAGAGGGAAAATGGTGAGTTGTTGTCTGATTTTAATAAGAGGTTTAACCGAATGCACAACAAGATACTAGTTGAAATAAAACCCACCACTACCTCTGCTAAACTCACCTATGCCAATGCTTTTGACTCTAACTTCTACCTACTGTTGAGGGAGAGGCAATGTGCTACTTTGGCTGATATGTAGGATGCAGCCTTGGAAGTAGAATCAAACATCATGGCTGTAGAGAAGCTCAGAGGTAGTGTTGATAGAAGGAGACATAGAGGCGAATCTTTATCATCTTTAGACCCCAAGATAGATAAAATGACCAAGATGGTAGATTCATTAGCTTTTGAAATCTCCAAGTTAAAGGTGGAGCAGCACCCAGGAAAAGGAAGAGTTCCTAATACCTTTGCTCCTAGAAATTCAAATCCATATAGAAGGGCTAATGAGCAATTGCAGATTCTACAAAGAAGCAAAGATTCCAATCAAGACCAAAAGGTGAAGACCCCTTTCTAGAATGTAGTCATGGAAGAGGAGCAGTTTGAAGAAGATGATGATATCCTTTGTATGGAAGACAAAGGCATGGCCTCCTTTCTGACCTTAGCAGCCTCTGAAAATTCATTATTCAATGACCAAATCAGCCAAGAGTGGGATGGGGAGGCTATTCTACAAACTGAAGATCAGCAAAGATATAACCTGAGGTCAAAGATGAATAATGCCAAGGAAACTCCTAGTCAAAGAGCTATTGTCCTTGCAAAACAGCAAGCTAATAAGCAAAAGCGACCAGCAGCTGATCCTATCATCCTAAAAGCTCCAGTTCACAAGGTAAGAGGCCTTGACAAGTCTCCTTCTCCTTTCAGTTTTCAATCAGAAATTCAGAAGCTAAGGATACCTATACCTCTGGTTGAACTAGTGAAGAATGAGTCCTTCAAGAGATCTATCCTAGAGGCCCTTGAACCCAATGCCATCCAAACCTCCACTAACTATGTAAACCTGTAAGATGACAAACCAGTTGTTGTTCTCAGCCCAATGATTGAAAATTATGATGATATCTCCCCATCATTCTATGTCTCTTTAACTATTCATGACAAAATCCTTCACAACTGCCTTCTGGATGCAGGAGCCAACCACAATCTAACGCCCAAGGTTGTCATGGATGAGTTGGGTCTTGACATTACCAAGCCTTATCATGACCTGTTTTCTTTTGACTCCAGAAAAGTGAACTGTTTGGGATTAATCAAAGACCTAGCCATCACCTTGTCTCAGCTACCTATGAAGAGCATGATGATGGATATTGTGGTAGTAGATGTGCCCCCCAATTTTGGCATGTTGCTTTCCAGAGGTTGGATCAAGAGATTAGGTGTAACATTACAAAATGATCTGTCCTATGCTACTGTCCCAGTTTTTGGAGGTGAGAGTATGAGATTATACAGAGAAGCTCAGTTGGCTTATATCATCAATGATGAGAAGAATCCCACTAATCATCCTATCTATGTTGTTGACACTGATTTTGGAGCCTGTATTTTTCAAATTGAAGAATCCTATTTGGCCTCTATGCAGCTTAGGGAACCAGTTTTCCAGATCACAGAGGAAGGAGGCCCACAAATTTGGGACATGTTCTTTGACGGAGCTTTCTCTAAGGAAGTTGCAAGGGCAGGTGTAGTCCTTATATCCCCACCGAAGAATGCATTCATTTATCTTTCAAGCTAACTTTTCAGGTCACTAATAACATAGCAAAGTACAAGGCTTTGATATTGGGCTTAAAAGCTGCTAAAGAAACAAGAATCAAAGGTATAAAGGTGTTTGGAGATGCAGACCTTATCATTCAGCAGGTGAGCAAAAATTTCCAAGCAAAGCATCCAAGGCTAAAAGCATACAGAGATGAGGTATGGAAGCTCAAGGGTTCTTTGTATTTCTTACATCCCTAGAATGAAGAACCAGCTTGTTGATTCCCTCGCTGTGTCTGCTAGCATGTTTATCCCTCCTTTGCCTCCTAAATTGACTTATGAAGTTTAGGTGAAATATAGACCATCTCTGCCTGACAATGTCAAATACTGGAAATTTTTTGAAGATGATGATGAGATTAATAGGTTTTTACAAGTCATTGATGAATTCTCCGAAATGCACATTGACCAAGAAAATGAAACCATTGAAGAATGGAACCAGTCTGAGCTAAAGAACAAGATTGGCCAGGATAACATTGTCCAGCTACCTAGTAACCATATACCCAAAGGATTGGTGCCCCTAGAAAAGTTGTTTGACCATAATAATGTACCTTATAGGCCTGCCAAAAAAGAAAATGAGCCTACAGTCCATATACAGAATATAGGGAGCCCAAATCATCCAAAATACATAAATCTGTCCACCCACTTGTCTGTTGTCCAAGGCTCTAAATATTGCACCCTGATGAAGTAGTTTGCTGATGTCTTTGCTTGGGAGTACAGTGATATTAAGACCTATGACACAAACATCATCCTGCATATGATCCCACTAGAGAAGGACACCATCCCTTTTAAGCAGAAGTTAATACCTATCAACCCTCTCTTATTGCCTTTGATTGAAAAGGAAATTAAGAAACTATTGGATACCAAGATCATAGTTCCCCTAAGGTATTCAAAGTGGATAGCTAACATGGTGGTAGTCAGAAAGAAGAATGGGGAAATCAGGCTTTGCGTTGACTTTGGGAATCTGAACAAATTCTCTAGAAAGGACAACTACACCCTACCTAAGATGGAGCATTTGCTGCAAAAAGTTTTAGGGGCTAGAGCCATTTATTTCTTAGATGGATTTACAGGTTACAATCAGATTGTTGTACACCCAGAAGATCAGCGAAAGACTGCCTTCACTTACTCCTTAGAGCACTTTCATGTACTCCAAGATGTCTTTTGGACTGATGAATGCTGGGGCTACTTTTCAGAGGGCCATGGACATAGCCTTTGTGGGAGAGAAGGACAAGTTTGTCCTTATTTACCTTGATGACATAACAGTTTTTTCCAGTAGTCACAAGGACCATTTGCAGCACTTGAAGAAGGTGTTTCTAAAATGCAGGCAGTTTGGAATCTCCGTGAACCCAAAGAAATCACAGTTTTCTCTAGAAGAAGGCAAACTTTTGGGACATATTGTTTCTGCTGAAGGTGTGAAGGCTGATCCAACTAGAGTTCAAGCAATTCAGACATTGTCCATCCCAAGGTTAAAAAGTGATATTCAATCTTTCCTGGGTAAGATTAACTTTGTCATAAGGTTCATTCCAAATTTTGCAGAGTTAGTGAAGCACATCACTTCCATGCTAAAGAAAGGATCAGAAATAAAATGAACAGATGCTGCAAGAAGCTCTTTTGAGGCCATTAGGCAAGATATCATGGAAGCTTCCACTCTAATCAGTCTATATTACACCAAGGAGTTTTATATCTTCTCTTTTGTCTCTTATGATACACTTGCAGTAGTTCTATTGCAAAACGATGATGAAGGTATAGAGCACCCTGTGGCCTTTTTCAACAAAACTCTAAGGGATGTTGAACTAAGGTATGACCTTATTGAAAAGAAAGCTTATGCTCTCATAAAATCTTTGAAGGCCTTCAAAATCTATATTCTGCATTCCAAAGTGATTGCATATGTACCTTCAACCTCAATAAAAGATGTCCTAACTTAGCCAGATGTTGATGGAAAGAGAGCTAAATGGATTACAAATTTCATATAGTTCAACATAGAGGTGAAGCACACCAAGCTGGTCAAAGGCCAAGGCTTGGCTAAACTCATGGCTAAGGAAAATTGCAGTTTGTTGGACATAAATTGCATGGGTTCAATTTTAGGTAGTGAGTAGACAGAGGAAGTAGTAGAAGATCAAGAGCAAAATCAGTCTTTGGCTGAAAATCCAGCCACCTATTAATGGTATTCTAGCATAGTTCCATTTTTCAGAAGCTAGAAGTCCCTCCAGGGCTTAGGTTAAGTCAAGCCCAATCCATTAAGCTCAGATCAACCAAATTCTGCATTAATAAAAATCTGATTTATAGGAAAGACCCATCAGGAATTCTCTTGAGATGTCTAGATAAAGGACAATCTGTGGAATTCATGCTCCAATTCCATTCTAGCATCTGTGGAGGGCATCATTATTGGAAAACCACAGCCCACAAGATCTTGAGAGCTGGGTATTATTTTCCTACTTTGTTCTCTGATGTATTTTTTTGTGAAATATTGTGACAAATGTCAGAGGTTTGTAGGAAGACAACAGCTAAAATCTCTGCCCTTGAGGCTAGTACATGTCAATGGTCCCTTCCAGAAGTGGGGCTTGGACTTCATAGGAGAGATTAATCCACATTCAAGTGGTCAGCATAAATGGATCTTGGTAGCCATTGATTATTTCACCAAATGGATTCAGACTATACCCACTAAGAATGATAATCACCAGGTTGTCATAAAGTTTTTAAATGAGAATATTTTCACTAGATTTGATTGCCCAACCAAACTAGTCACTGATAATGCAACATCTTTCAAGGCAAAATAATTGGTAGACATGTGTGAATCCATGGACATTCAGTTGGTACATTTTACCTCATATTATCCTCAAGGAAATGGCCTGGTAGAATCATCTAACAAAAGCCTTGTGACAATAATCAAAAAGTTGTTGGAAGACAAAAAAAGAGCTGGGATTCCAAGTTGAAGTTTGCACTATGGGCTAACAGGGTTACCAACAAAAGGTCCATAGGAAATTCTCCATTCAAGCTGGTTTATGGGACTAATGTTATTTTTCCTATCCAACTGATTCTCCATGTGGCCAAATTATTGCAAGAAGACCAAGATGAAGAGAATGACATGGTAAGGAGGATGAATAACTTCATTGAATTATAGCAGATCAGAGAGCAACTGGGTGAGAAGTCAAAAGCTCATCAGTAAAAAATCAAAGAAACCTTTGATAGAAAGGAAAAAGTGGACAATTTCCAGGTTGGTGACTGTGTTCTCAAATGGGATGCATTTAATGAAAGAAAGGTAATCATGGTAAGTTTGACTCCTTGTGGACAAGTTCGTTTGTCATTGCTCAGTACCAGAGGAACAATACTTTCATTCTGCACAATCTGGATGGGGGAGATGTTTTTGGTATCCTAATCAATTGGCGGTTTTTGAAACTTTATTTCATTTAAGGCTTTAAAGCCTGAGTATTGTAAATATGTTTTTTCAGTTTTTATTTTTGCAAGATAGACTCCATGCCCAATGGAACACTGAGAGGAAGATTTGATTTTGGTTTTACTGGAAAGGCAGTGGTCTGCAGTTCTTGAAACCTCATAGGGAGGCTTTCATCCCCAGAAGGAGCTAGTGTTAGCCCTGAGGTGCAACACTGCCATTTTGAAGGCTAAAGGAAGCAGATGGTCTACTTTGTTGTCCTAGAGAGGTCCCCACATGGGCCATCACCCCACTTTCCTAACTCTTCTACTTACATTCTACTCTGCTTATATTCTAACCCGACCCTCACATCATAACGAAACCCTATTTTTCCTTAGCCTTAAGAAAATTAACCCAAAAAAACTAGAAAAGCTTACCTTTCGGCCCATACATGCCCTCCGCACATTTCTCTAGGACATGTCGTACCTCCATGTCCCTCCACTATTGATTCCCCCGCCAATCTGACGGCCCATGTTTCACCAGATCGACGAGACCTACTCAATCGATCTTCACAATTAGATCACTCTCGTCAAATCTAACGGCTATCACTCATATCGCACAGGCAACTAGCGAGAGGAATAGCCACCCGATAAAGGCATTTTTTCTCTCTCCTCCACCACTACATGTCAATCATTGAGTGGCATTAGGGGGTTCTGACAATTCCCGCTTACTGGCTGATCCCCGCCCGATGGAAACCGCTTCCACCTCCAAAACCACCAACAGCTGTTAACCACCACAAATCTACTCTGCCTGATAACCGTCTAATCTGCCCATAGGTGATCCAATGGCCCTGATCTGGTCTGCCCATCACCATGACTCCATGCCTCCGGTGATCAATCGCCACCGTTGATTCCACTAATCTGATGACCCTCATCCATAGCCACCTTAGCCTATCCTCCACCACCCTTCCATTACTCTATTCATTTGATTTGGTACACCCAACGGCCCATACACCCCTGCTCACCACTTCCCATCAGCCACTCCCTATCAGTTTCCTAAGGAGGAGAGCCATTGGCTCTGCCAGCCTTTATGATAGTGGGACAGTTAAGACAAATAATGGAATGTAGGGCCAAGAAGAAGAAAAGACACTAGCACGAGGCCGCCAGCTACTAGAAATAGTTATAGACATTATCCACACAAGCCAGCAACCTAACAGTGCAACACGGTACCAGAAATGGTTGCTATTTTGGTTATGGAAGGAGACCTGTGTCCTTATTGTCTGGTGAGATATGTAATCAAGCAATTAAAGCCAAAGGGGATGGGTTAGGACAGTTGGAGGTCTCATAAAGCCCCAGAGCATTGTAAATGGCCTATAAATGGCCCAAAATAGGAAGAAACAAGGGTTCAACTTCTGGAGACTGTAGATACTCTGTTGCTTGCAACTTGTCATGTTCATTCCAGTAATACAAGCTTCTTTTGTTGTTACATGTTCAATGTCCATTTCTCTTCTGTTCTAAGTTTGCAATTGAATAGGTTATTCACATTTCTTCTATGTCTCTAATGCTAGATAACTGTCATCTTATCTCTGTGTTGATAAATTAGATTTGCAAGTTTCATTTACTTCCTGTAGCTAGGCATTCATATATGTTTATGTATTCATCTACTGGTACAGTCAGTATTCTCCATCTATCCATTGAATCTATAAACTATTGAGCATTAGCGGTCTAAAGCCTTGTTAAGTTGAGGGTGTTCATGCATGTCTGGAGTAAAATAGAGTTGGAATGGTTATCTGGCTTGATCCAAACCATCATTCATTCCAATAGTCCAAAGAAAAATATTGAAGATTATATGTTACCAAGCATCTCCGAGCTACAACCGAGGGGATTTTCCTAGAGTGATAGCAGTAACCTTTTGGGATGAAAGTGTGGCAATCAAAAGCTTTAAGGAATTCAACGATGGGAATAGAGTTGGAGAACCCAAAGAGAACCAACATGAAGTCGACATGATGCAGGTAGAAGCACCTTCATTGATGACAGTTCTATGTATACCTTTACCTTTCAATAAGATTTGCACCTGAAATGAAAACTGGCGGGAAAGGGGAGGTTTACATTTTTCCATGTCGAAAATTGCAAGCATGGAATCCTGTGGGTCGATACCACCAATAGCCAAAAGAAAAGCTTTCCTTTGTGCAATACATGTTTGTAATACTTTGAGTTCCGACATAGCCGATGTCACTTGTGCCAAGTCTTCTACAATGCTATAGTTTTGGGTGGCACATGCAGATGTATTGTGCATTGTGTGTCGAAGTGCCCCTTTAGGGGGGCAGATCATAATGTCAGCAACCAGCCTTTTGATATGCAAATCATTGAGTGGAAGTGGGTTTTGACTTAAGGAATGTTCCTTTGCATGAGCGACAAGAGCTCCATAAGGTCTAGCTCTTGTTTGTATACATACCGTTTCAAAGGTGTAAATGGTAGAGGGTCCTTCACCAGCTGAAGGATGTTGCAAAGCACTATTGACCCCTTGTGGGGGTTGGGATTGGTTTGTAATGAGGTGTTGCTGTTCCTGAGTAGCGAAATGATTATTACGGACAACAGGGATCCTGCCAATATCCTTTTTAGCAAAGAAATATGTGCATTCTTGAAGACGTGGGCAACGATAGGTTATGTGGTCTTCAGCACAGCTTTTGCAAGGGAATCTGGCAGGTTTATCCTTTCCATCGTCAGGAGGTTCAGCGGCCTTCTACTTTCAATTTTGCTACTTTGTTGACTGCTCCTCAGAAGGAGTGGTCTTTTTCTTATTCTTCTTGCTCTTACCACCAGGTTTTTGTGTAGACTACATAGAGTTTATCGCGGTCGATTTGGTAGAGGGGTTCGCTAACATCTGGGCAATGTGACCGCTGAGTTATTTTACAGTAGCCCTGGAGATTGCACCAATAATCCCATCAACGTGCGCTCTGGGGTGTTGAGTAGCGGAATGATTAGAATTGTGATGGGAATTGGGGATTACATTGTAAAGAGTGCCAAACTGTGAATATATTAGATCTAAGTGTTGGGCATGATGTATGGATTGGTCTTCTGTGACCGCACCACCTAAGGCATCATCCTTAGTGATTTGGGGGATTAGGGACTTGCAGAACCAATCCGCTAAAAGATAGTCTAGGGGGGGAGCTTTGACTAACCTCCACCTACGTCTCCATTCATGTATATGATCAGAGATTTGGATGGCGGTATCCTGACGTAATGAAGTGAGGAGTTCTGTCCTAGTCTCATAGTGGATGGGTAGCTGGAAGTGCTTTAAGAATTCCATCGCTAGAGCATCAAAGGTATTTACTGACGCATGTGGTAACTCGATGTACCACTTGGTTGCGTTGCCAGTAAGGGTGCGGGGAAAAAGATGTAACTGAATACTATCATCCACCATGGAGTTAGAAACACACCAAAGATGATAGGTGGTGATATGGGTACCCAAATCCCCCCCTTGTTTCCCTTCAAACTTGGGGATGTCTATTGGTATTTTATGTGGGATTAGCGGCCATAGTAAGTTGTGATAGATGGGGTCATTTGTAAGTTTGTACAAGTCGGGGATATCCAACGTTGCCAAAGAAGGCAGTGTGTGATGCCCCCGACTCAGACCAAGGCGATGACATATGACTTGAGGATACTTGCGGTCCTCCTATCGTTTGAGTCCCAATATTATACATAGGTTGCATGGTATAGTAGTTACCTTGGGGTATGGCATTGTAATGTGGATTTCCATGGGGATTGTGATGCTCAGGTATAGCATTGCCCCTAAGATAAGCAGTTCCCCCTTGACTCATTTGAGGTTGTGAGTAGGGTGCCCCCATGGATTGGTTGGGACCTCCTTGAGGATTCTCGCCCACCACAGAACTAACCATATGTCCTTGACTAACATAAGGAGTGCTCATGTCAATCAGTGACTAACCATGCATGTCTGAAAATGGAGAGGGAATTGTTACGTTCCTGACCAGTATATGCATATTGGGAGTGCCCCCAAATACTTGAATCTAGGGGTTAGAACTATACAATGGATGCCAACCATATTTTTGGTTGAAGGTACCCACGGTAACTATGCTATATTGAGTGTTATAAGGAGTGTTGTATGTAGCACTTTTTGAAGGTATAGAGTTTGACATTAAGGGGGTGGAACCTGAAATAGGTTGGGTTCCACTTGTGGAGGGTGTCATGTGAGGGTTTGTACCTGGGAAAAATGGGATAGCAAGGTTCACCATCAACATTGTGGTAGTGACTGTCAACTAGGAAAGTGATGGGGGACCAAAAGTGTCCAAAAAGTTCCACGACCCATTAGTCATCGAAGGGATAGATGGAAATGTTCCAACTAAAGACACATGGGGTATAGGTGCCATGCAAACCAAGAGTGGGTCCAACGGATTTGTGATCGAAGGGTTGTAGGGAGGAAGAAATCCTATGGTAAAGAAATCCTCTGATAAGCTTGAATTTTCAATTGTCCAAATAGATTCTGTGTGAGATCTTGGAGACTAATTTCCTAAAGATGGGGAATTCGGTTCACTGGAGCTCGGTGGATCTTCCACAATGAGTGGAGGAAGTTCTAACAATCATCTAGATTAACGACAAGTGCCAGATGTAGCCACTATGCCTGTTAATTTTTATCAATAAATTTTATCGTGATATTTGTTAAAGTCTCAATGATAACACTTGGGTGCCTAAAAAATAAAAAATAAAAAATACACTAAGTGAAACAATCAGCAAACAGAGGGAAATGACCTTGTCTAATAAGCGCTGATCACTGGAGATGAAACCCAGTATCACAATGAATAATAGAGAGGGCTGGCCAAATGTACATTTATGGTTACTCTAGATCTTTGCCCAAACCTTAGATTGAGGGACCAAGTACTCTTGTGAAGATGAGCACCCTCCCAAAAAATGAAGACATAGTAGGTTCGTCTATGTTAGGTACCAGGGTAGTCCGCCCCAGTCACCTTGTGTAAGTCCCTAAAAGTATGGCCACTAAGGATACCTCAGATCACATACACTACCGAGGGGCAAATATTTGCAGACAGCACGTTGTATGGGTAGGATACCTGATTCCCCAACTCAGCTCCGAAATCCCCGAAGGGATCCCCAATACACAAAATACCCAAAGGAGTTGTAAGCGAAGGTAGGCTACCTTCACTTATAGCCCGATGTTGTCTCATATTTAGCTCCACTTTGACTGGAGTGGTCCTGGTAGTATGAGTGTAGAAGGAATTTTCTCAAGGAATTTTCCCTCTTTTAATGACACTAGTTTTGGTTTCTGATCTTGGGCAATTTACTCACACTGCTTATCCCAAGATCCTAGCCTGAAATTATGTTTGTTTGCTCTATAAAGAGTTATTGATTGATTTTAGGTAGATTTTATGTGTACTTTTTTAGTGCCTTCGGTAGGGGTGTTGATGTATGATATTTGGTGGGACTCTGACTCAAAAGCATGCAAAAGCCAATGCCTGAAAATATTCAATTTGATGAAATAAGTTGTATTCTACAAGTGAGAGTCTTTCATACATTCATATTTTTTCCATGCATCCCAATGATTATAAGACATGCATAACCAACAAAAATCTTTCCAATGCTTTCTAAAAACTATTTGAAACCAAAATAAAGTAGATTTTAACTAGCTAAGCAAAACAATGAATAAAAAATGTTGATTTTTCTTTTATAAAAACTTTTTTAAGAAAGCAAAAAAACTATTTCCTAAAATAATAAAAATTCTTTTAGGACATAGAACTTGCTAATAAAATACAACTGCAAGTCCTTTTTCAGTCCATGAGCAGGTTTCTCATCCCTTTGAGTTTATAGACACAGTCGTATGTCAAAATTTGGGTGACTAACGCTCTGTACCAGAGGCCTTAGAGAGTTACTAGCTCCACTAACACACTGTTTGTGCAGACACAAAGCTTTATAAAGCTCTGTTTACTCTACTAACCTGCGTTAGTGTGGGAAAATAGTTCAAAACAAGACTTTTGGGATCAAATCTAAGGTTGAATATATGAGGAAATAATGCAGTAAGGTCTTGATGGGAAAGAAAAGGAATGCAGAAGTATAGGGAAGTCTAGAAGGAGGAGGAAATTGAGAATTGTCTGGGTGAACTGGGAACTAAATGTATAGTCCCCAATGGAGTCGCCAATTCTACTATAGGATAAAATGCATGGTGTATGGAGAATGGAGATATCTTCAAGGGGCTTCCCAGGACCCTTGGCAGATTATAAGATTATCTGCAGTTGTCACAAAGTTGCATGCATGTCCATAAATAATAACTAACTATCAAATCAAGACAAATTCATTACCTCAATCCTCCATGTAAATTTGCTATAGAGCACAATGTAGCTAGGTGGAAGTCCCCTGAGCTGACTATAGATCAAGTTCCTCACATTGAAGGGAAAATAATAATCATAGCATACAACCTTGATAACTAATACATGAATACATAAAAGAAATCTAGTTACACATAACTAAGCTACTCATGATAAAAGGTATTGGATAAACAAATAAATGAATGATAGTACCAACACCACGGAGTAGATGGTAAAACTGCAGTTCTATATTAATGTCGGAAGAGTGATTACAACCATCTGTTGCATCACCCTTCCCTTACCCCTCCAACTCCTCTCTCTCTCCCTTCTTACCAACTTCTTATGCTTAGATTTGAGAATATGCTCGACAATCAAGTAAGCTATCCTTTCAAATGATCTGACCTCTATCACCATAGCCCTAGCTTTGCTTATTTAGCAATCGAGTTAGGGTTGCCAAGTTCCTCCATGAGTCTCTTAAGGTAAAAGAAATGATGTTTCCATGCTTTTGAGCTCTTTCCCATTTGCCTCCTTCATTAGGATTAGAAATCCCACAAATAGGTCGAACTTTAAATGTTTCCTTGATTTTCTGAGTAGAATTAGGAGGGAATATAGAGATATTTATGAGTCAATTCACTCCTTTGACCTCTATATTCTCATTAGGATCCACTAACATTGTCCCCGAACCAACAAGTACAATTAGTAGGGTCACTAATGCTCCCTTAGGCTTACAGAGAAGCTTTATAAAACATGTTGTCAATGTTTAGTCAGTGTTAGTGTCGAAACAAGGCTTGTGATATTGGTCTTTTCTTCAGCTATCATGTCTTTGCCCTTTGAGCTGATGAGGGGGTCATTTTTTTGTATAACAGGGGCCTTCCTCCTCTCTTCTTTGTTTCAAATAGAACCAATATATCTTGGCTTAACAGTGACCCTCTTTTATACTGACTTACAGGTATTGAAGAGATACCACAAGAAGAGCCTCGTCCTTCTACTCTCATTCATTGGGAAGGAATTCATTTCTATCAAATCAATCCTCTTCCATTTCCTCAACCTCATATACAATCTCCTTTACTTGATTCTTTAGGCTTACCCATGGATTTCTCGCGACAATCTTCATTGGAATTGTTAACCATGATTGGAACTAATTCAAACTCCCAACCTGTATCCACTACTATGGTTGAGACATCAAGTGTTTCATCCTCATCTATGTTTGTAATATCGCCAAAATCTTATTTATATGGTGTCACGTCCATCCTGCCTGGCTATCAGTCATTATCTGGTACCTTTTATGGTGTGGCTTCTAGTCCTTGGACGTCTCCCATGACATATAATTTAGGAATAATGTCTGGTACTTATCTTATGAATGCCACACAATCTCCTCCTCTTTCTCCATCTACACCTATAATAGAGCAGCAGGTTGGCCCTTATATCAATGGGAAAAGCTACCCTCAATAGCCAAACCCTCTTTATGTTGGATTCCCTCCATCTGGATCGCATTTGCCTCCACCATCCCCTCCTCCCATGAAAGGGGGGAAATGTATTGTTGGTATACCTAAATATGGTAATTGTCCTAGTTATAGTACTCCTCATCCTAGAATGGCTTCTAATTTTTGGAAACCTACATTACTTATACAACCTGGTTCATAGTGGGATCGATTCTTGAATTCTCAAACTATACCATCTTCATCACAAATTCCTACCTATCCATCAACACCTCAACAAGCTCAAATACATGTGATCCAACCTTTACAAGCCATTCCAACAATGTTTGGTTCTCCCCAGATCCAGATTCATCAACCTGTACAAGGTCCCTCACCTTCTCAATCACTTGTACAAGGTATTCCTCAAGTTTCAGTAGGTCAAATTATTTAAAATTTGGCTTTGTCATAATAGAATCTGTACCAGGGAAAATGCAAACCCCGATAGGGAAATAGTATGGATCACATCAAGTTCCTTTTCAAGGCTAGCAAATCCAAACCCAACCATTCCAATAGCTTTATCGCCATCCCAAGATTGGGAAACAAACCCACTTGTATGTTGGTTATCAGAACCCTCCATATTCTCGTAACTAGGTTCCTTATTATTAGAACCCTCCTTATCTAGGAATGTAGGTGCCTATTTCCTAAGCTATCCTTTCATATCTAGGTCATCTGCCTCTAGACTTTAACAGGAAATTGCCTTTTGTGGCTACCCTTGAGTTATCGGATTTAACTCGCCTTACTAACTACCCCATTTCTCATTTTCCATGGTGGCCGATTATTCCCACTAAGTTTCCTTCTTGTCCAAAAAAATCAATGGGAATACCAGAGAAGGTGCGTCGACGCATGTTATGATGTATCATCTATGATGTTCATCCAATTCACTTACTAATGATTCCATTCAACTCCATATTTTCTAATGAACGCTTATGAGTACCATAGCTAAATGGTATATTGAATTACCTAGAGCGTAGTTTCACGTCTTTAGCGCTTTAGCCACTACCTTCCTCACACATTTCTAGTTGCCCATCAAATACGAAAATGGAACAAAACTATTGACTAACTTTAAACAGTCAAACTCTACTCACATTTCAGATCACATCAAATGGTATAATTACCTAAAGCATCATTTCACAACTTTAGCACTTTAGCCACTACCTTCCTCACACATTTCTAGTTGCCCATCAGATACAAAACTGGAATGGAATTATTTACTAACTTTAAACAAGCATACTCTAATCACATTTCGAATCACATTCATGAGTGGAGATGTCGTCACTGACTGATCAAGACTTATGTTCCCGATCAATTATTAGCATAATGGTTTTTCAAATCTCTGTTAGCTCCCATAACAGAGATGTGGCCAAAGGTAGAGTCATGACCAAAGAGTAGGTTATTGCTCGTGCTCAATATTCAGATTTTTTTATGCCCAATTAGAAACGCTCCATGATAATATACCAAATTATCCGAGACCTTCAAATATTGTTACTCCTCCACATGGTAAAGAATCTCATGTTGTCATGGAATTATAGGTTCTGCCAGTTCGTGGTCAGTGAGTAAACCATCTGGTATTACTCTTGCCTCTCCTGCACAAAACCCTCCATCTCATCCTCCTGCGGCTTCTACTTCCAAGATAAATGTCATCTCATCTGATAAAGGCAAGTCTCAATAGAAACCTAGAAGCAAGAAGAAAGGTAAAGGTAAGAAAAACAAAGACTCTTCAGCACAAGATAAACAAACAAATTCTTCTTCCAATGAGAAATGAAAGCCTCGATACCCATGTTTGATTTGTAACAAGGATCAATTTACACGTGATTTTCCACACCGTGTTAAAGTGAATCAATTCCTTAAATCATCCACTTCTTCTACTATGCTGACTGAACCATTTCCCAATCAGGAGACCTGTTATCACAAAACCAATACTGATGGTTGCTAATCAGTAAGACCTTATGTAACTGTTTCAGACCAGAATTTTAGCTAGGGATTAGCCTCCCTAACTTGAGAGGGCTCTCTCAAAACAAACTACTGATTTATCTTTAGACACAAAGAGGGCTAACTCTTGAAATGAAAATTTAATAAACATACTGGTTGGACAGACAGCATAACATTTCTTCCATTGGGCTCATGGAGTCAAACATCCTTTCAATAAAATATCAACTGCTCATTCATAAAAGCCAAGGCATGTAATGTTTAAACATTCAAGACATTCATCAAATAACCATCAACTC